>VMKM01001869.1:0-105491 GCA_008360985.2 Macquaria ambigua
CTGATTAGCCTCTTCTTGCACTTTCAATTTGGAGGCCAGCTCGAGGCCAGAGCTGGTCTTTTCCTGCAGCTGCCTCTTTAAGTCCTCCAGCTGCTCTGCCGCATTTCTGCAGGCCTCTTTCTGCTGGAGCTTCATCTCCTCCATCTCCTGCTCAAGGGCGTCATTTTGGGCTTTCAGCTTTTCTACCAGCTTCAAGTCCTGGGAGACTCTCTCCATAAACTCAAACCTGACTTTATCCAGTTGTGTCTTGTGGATGTCAGCCCTCCAGTTTTCAGCCTGAGAGTGAACTGCAACAGGCTCCTCTTTGTTTTTGTCAGTGTCCGTTGGCTCATCCAGGGGCTCAGCTGGAAGCGCTCTGGAGGACAGAGTCAATTTTTTGATGTCTTCCTTGAGCATCTGCACCTCCTCCTCAAGCTTGAGCCTCAAGCTTCGCTCCTCCTGCAGTTTTTTCTCTGCTTCCTGGAGCCTGGTTCTTTCGATGGCTCTGTTGTGCTCCGCCATCATCCTCATTTGATTTTCCTGCTTGAGATTGTAGGTGGTTTCCTGCAGGCGCTTTTGAAGACCCTGCCCCTGCCCCTGCCTCCAGTGGTTTTGTGGCGGCCGTCTTGGCCGCACCGGATTAGTTGAGGCCTGAGACTGGTGCTCCTGGACATTTTCCACCGCTTGACGGGGAGTCTCAGCTTCTGGCTGGGTGGAAGGCTCCTCGTTCTCGTTTGGACGGCTGCTGCTGATGTCAGCAATTATGGCTCCTAACTCCTGCCGCCTCTTTGACAGAGCCTCCATATCCATGTCCAAAATTAGGGACCACTTTGCAAAATCTGAGGGTTCTTCCATTTCTGTTTAAGAAAGACTCAATAGAATCAATCTCTTGTTTGTAGTGTGCGAAGTGTTTTCAGTACTTGCTGAAGTCTCTTTCTGACTGTTGTGTCTCAGAAGGGTGTTTGTGTTTAAGGTTGGTCATTTCTGAATTTGTGCTCAGATTCTACATTCTAAATGGCTTTGATGAGGATCAAAACCATGGGTTCCGGAATTCTTTTTTGTTCTTTTATCTTGCCAACATTCTGTTCACAAACATTCTTTTTTTCCCCCATAGGTTAATCATGGTGACATCATCATTAAAGTGACAGTCTGTGATCCAAATGTGAACAAAATGGCCGCCCCACTATCAACATTCAACACACCAAATTAAAACCTGCTATCAATCCCACACTGATCCACAGTTCAACACACTGACATGTAATAACACAACAACTATATTAAAATTAAAGTCAATGTTTTCTTCAGTGGCAAAGACTGTACTTTTTACTCCATTACATTTATTTTAAAAATTGTTACTTTTCAGATTTTACGTGTAAAACAAATGAACAGTTTATAAAATATGATTTATGTTATATATTAAATTATCTAACACCTATTAAGTTGTTGGAATTCAGCTCCATCTTAACAGTTAAATTAACATGCTGCATACATGTTAATGCACTTGTCAATAATCAGAATCCCTGTTGTCTTCTGTTTTACGGGCAGACGACGCATCTCTCCAGCTGCTCGAGCAGCCCACAGAGCGACCAGCACCCGGTGCTCCCGATTGCCAGTCCTACTATGTTGTGAATGATTAGCAGCGGGCAGCAGGCGTGCTCCTAAATTATTTTTCTGGTTCGTACATACCTAATTTTAGGCGCAAATGCAAGTAAAATACTCGCACTGTAGAGCCCTGAGTTGTAATGAGTCAAGTTAGCTAGACTAACTACTTATTGATCTCCGTATTATTTCATGTTACACCATTGACATGGCATAAGAGAACAAATATAAACTATTATTGTTATTATGATTATTATTATTATTATTACCAATCATTATTATAATAATCAACCATAAAGTGTCTAATGGAAAGAAATAAAACAACAAACAAAGATAGAAAAGTTAGATAAAATATCATTAAAGAAGTATAAAAAAAAGAGTTTACATAAACGTAATATTTCACCAAGGTGATTCATGGGTTGAAAGAATATGACACCCCTAAAATATGTGATAAAACATCAAAACTTTGTAAAAAATCTGTAAAGTTTTATTTTTTAATTTTTTTAATTTAACTAAATGATGCTAAGTAAGAAATAGAAACTGGATGTATCTTTGAGAGGTTGTTCTGAATGGTTTAAAAAAGTAGACTCAGATGTAATGGAAGCCAATACTTCATATCTGTACATTTAAAAGCAATATAAAATATGGTTATTATTAGCTTTTTTAAAATAAATGTATTCATTAATCCATGTTCGTCTTTGGTCAAAAAAGTTTAAAATATATTTCCAAACTGCAATACTACTTTTGACCAATAGAGACTGCTAGAGAGTGAACAAACAGCAACGCACACTTCTGGAACGCCAAACCTCAGAGGATTTGCAATACTCTGTGTGACCACTAGGGGAGCATAGATACACACACACACACACAGATTTTTGTCTTGAACATGGTCCTGAAGAGGACATCCTAGAAAACCACACGGGCCATGTTTAAATACTGTTTTGAAGCTACTGGTGGGCCTCTGCCGATGGGGACCTCAATTTTTGTCCCCATGGGTCAGTGTGCATTCAGGTCAAAGTATTTCTGTCTGTGTACACACATGAATATAATAGTTTGTGTGCTGGTCTGCCTTTTATAAGTGTGTGGATGTGTATCGGGTTGTGTAAATGCCTGCTGTCTGTCTGAAGGAAGGCTGCTGGGGAGCTGATATGTAGAAAGATCCCCCTCCAGTTTCCTGTAATCCAGCTCACATGAGAGGCTACCAGCCCACCAGCCAGCCCAGAGTCTTGGAAAGGCACTTGACATTTCACTGGCATTTCACAGAGAGGACCCTAGAGCCTCTAACTGGGCTCCTCATTAAGTCCCCCTCTCTCCTTCCCCAAACACACATTAGCTGTGGCCCAGGGAGGGTTTTTTGAAACTGTGTCAGCACTGGGAACCAATTGAAAATTTTAGTCAGTCAAATTGGGAGCAGAGCTAATGAAAACAGATTGCTACACTAGTCATATAAGGACCCAAGAGACACTGGTCCTCTGGTGATTTTGGTTCTCAGTTGTAGATGTTGGAACATTTCTATGAAGTGCAGTGGTTCAGTTGGGAGTGTGAGCAGGTTTATGAAAGTACATCAAATGTTAGATCAGTGCTTATACATACATTACAACTATTTGTCAGCCAAATTAGGAGTGAGGCCAATTGTATTATAGGGGAGTATTAATACACATCTACATCTACTCTGCACTTTGTATTTTTCTTTTTAGCTTCTAAATAGTTTTGGAGAAACAGAAGATTGATTGTCTGTTACTCATGCACTGACCATGTTTTCAGATGTTGCAGGCTTATTCTGCCTCAGTACACAGCTGCCATCCTATGGAAAACACAGTGCACTGCATGGCATTTGACCTTGTGCCCAATCACTGAAACTCAGTGGCAAAATACTTACAATGTATTCATACATTTATTGGACAATTAATAATTGTTTAATTGATTGATATCTGTAGTTAGTATTTGTATCTAGACAGATCCAAACATGTTCTTGCACTGTCAGCCGTTGTGTTGTTTTGTGCATTTTTGTCTGATTTTTCCAGTGGATCAGTAGTGGAAAAATGTACATCATGTAGAGGCTCCATTTTTGTGTGCAATACAGGCTACCAAATAATGCCTCTTTGAGGCTGGGCACCAGTATTGATGTTGTTGGTACTGTCTAAGTCAGTTTACATGAAAATAATAGTAGTATTAAATTTACTTTCTCTTGAATCCACCTCATTTATAATTCTTATTGCCCTTTTTTGTAGTACATATATTTATATTAATTTTATGTGTTTCCACATACAGTATGTCCTCACAGTAACTAAAATATGGTAAAATAAGTGAACACTTGAAGTGCCTTATGATCCATCATGTACTTTGCTTTGTTCAAAATTGCAATACTTTTAGACACTTTTGTCTTTGCACAAATCAAATGTGTCACATTAAGCTTGTAACAATGTGCAAGAATATTTGATTTCCGATATAATTATATGTATTTTTTCTCAGTTGTTGTCACAGTTTCAGCAAATAGTGCATCATTTAGGTGAATTTACATATAAAACCCTGCAATTTATATGTGTGAAGGAACATGAACCTTTTTCTCCCTCTCAGTTAAGTCAGTTGAAATCTACTGAGCAAACACAGTATTTGATGATATCACACTATAATACTCTCACTATGAACAACAGTAAGACAAGAGTATGAAGAATACTTAACAGTGCTCTACAGAAATACAGTTATACTGAAAGTATGTATATTTAAAGAATTTATTTAAATTATTTTAAGTTTTTATTTCCAATGATTGCAAATTCTTTTACTAATTAATTAATTTTTTAGTGTGTGGGAGGAAACCGGAGCACCCGGGGTAAACCCACGCAGACACGGTGAGGACATGCAAAATCCTGACAGACAGAAACTAGCTCACTTCTGTCTGTCAGGACTAAATACTGAACCTCCGCGCTGCCCTCTGGTCTGTTACAGCCTGTGTGTGTGTGTGTGTGTGTGTGTGTGTGTTGGTGTGTGTTGGTGTTAGTGTTTTTGTGTCACTCCTGGTCCTGCTTCTCCTTCTTCTTCTCCTTGTATTTGCGGCGGTGTTTTGGAGTGACAGACTTCTTGAAACGCCTCCACGCAGATGGCTTCTTCGGTGTTTCCTGGACCTTCTCTGGAGCGTCGACCTCTCCGATGACCTCAGTGGTCTTCTTCAGGTGGAGGGCCTCTGCAATTATCTCGCACATTTGGATGTTCATCTGCTTCCTGAGCACCTCCACCTTTTTCTCCAGCGCCTGATTAGCCTCTTCTTGCACTTTCAATTTGGAGGCCAGCTCGAGGCCAGAGCTGGTCTTTTCCTGCAGCTGCCTCTTTAAGTCCTCCAGCTGCTCTGCCGCATTTCTGCAGGCCTCTTTCTGCTGGAGCTTCATCTCCTCCATCTCCTGCTCAAGGGCGTCATTTTGGGCTTTCAGCTTTTCTACCAGCTTCAAGTCCTGGGAGACTCTCTCCATAAACTCAAACCTGACTTTATCCAGTTGTGTCTTGTGGATGTCAGCCCTCCAGTTTTCAGCCTGAGAGTGAACTGCAACAGGCTCCTCTTTGTTTTTGTCAGTGTCCGTTGGCTCATCCAGGGGCTCAGCTGGAAGCGCTCTGGAGGACAGAGTCAATTTTTTGATGTCTTCCTTGAGCATCTGCACCTCCTCCTCAAGCTTGAGCCTCAAGCTTCGCTCCTCCTGCAGTTTTTTCTCTGCTTCCTGGAGCCTGGTTCTTTCGATGGCTCTGTTGTGCTCCGCCATCATCCTCATTTGATTTTCCTGCTTGAGATTGTAGGTGGTTTCCTGCAGGCGCTTTTGAAGACCCTGCCCCTGCCCCTGCCTCCAGTGGTTTTGTGGCGGCCGTCTTGGCCGCACCGGATTAGTTGAGGCCTGAGACTGGTGCTCCTGGACATTTTCCACCGCTTGACGGGGAGTCTCAGCTTCTGGCTGGGTGGAAGGCTCCTCGTTCTCGTTTGGACGGCTGCTGCTGATGTCAGCAATTATGGCTCCTAACTCCTGCCGCCTCTTTGACAGAGCCTCCATATCCATGTCCAAAATTAGGGACCACTTTGCAAAATCTGAGGGTTCTTCCATTTCTGTTTAAGAAAGACTCAATAGAATCAATCTCTTGTTTGTAGTGTGCGAAGTGTTTTCAGTACTTGCTGAAGTCTCTTTCTGACTGTTGTGTCTCAGTTTGTGTCTCTGAAGGGTGTTTGTGTTTAAGGTTGGTCATTTCTGAATTTGTGCTCAGATTCTACATTCTAAATGGCTTTGATGAGGATCAAAACCATGGGTTCCGGAATTCTTTTTTGTTCTTTTATCTTGCCAACATTCTGTTCACAAACATTCTTTTTTTCCCCCATAGGTTAATCATGGTGACATCATCATTAAAGTGACAGTCTGTGATCCAAATGTGAACAAAATGGCCGCCCCACTATCAACATTCAACACACCAAATTAAAACCTGCTATCAATCCCACACTGATCCACAGTTCAACACACTGACATGTAATAACACAACAACTATATTAAAATTAAAGTCAATGTTTTCTTCAGTGGCAAATACTGTACTTTTTACTCCATTACATTTATTTTAAAAATTGTTACTTTTCAGATTTTACGTGTAAAACAAATGAACAGTTTATAAAATATGATTTATGTTATATATTAAATTATCTAACACCTAAGTTGTTCAGCTCCATCTTAACAGTTAAATTAACATGCTACATACATGTTAATGCATCAGTAATAATATTAAATTATATATGACAAATATATAATTACTTCAGATACTTTAAGTACATTTTGCTGATGATAATTCTGTACTTTTACAAGATGTTGAATGCCAGAGTATTACTTGCAGTGGAGTATTTTTACTCTGCTCCTTTTCTTCTTCCACCACTGGTTTTTGATGCTGTTAACACAAAAAAATAGTCTTAGATTTTCACTTATGATCTTTTTGGAAAACACACAAAATGCATTTTTTTTCATCCGTAGCTTCAACTCTTTAGTTATAACTGCAAATAATTCTTAAAAAACATTTAGCATAAATACAGGAAGCGGCTGGAAATAGCTAGCCTGGCTCTGCTAAAGTAAAAAAATACACCTACGAACACGCCTAAAGCTACACTAATTAACACGTTGTAGCTCATTTGTTTAATCTGTACCATTGACTGTATATAAAGATAGACAACGTGTCTGAACTTCCTCCTACTGTACAAAAATGAAGCCAAAATACCCCAGATACAAGTGCTGCCATCTTGCACTGGTGACATAATTTAGAGCAGTGGTTCTCAACCTTTTTTGGGCCAGCACCCCCCTATCCATTATCTAGATCCCTAACTGCCCCCCATCAAAATAATGTAGGCAAATTGTCTTTCCTGAATATTAATGTTGATTATTTTTCTGTGTTATATCATTAAAAAAGCATGTCAATGAATGCCAAATAATGATTAGTATTATGATTATTATTTATTAGATTTATACTATATTTAGTTCTTTATTTATTATTTTTATTCTGTGTTATATCTTTATAAAAGAATGTCACTGAATGCCAAATAACAGATTTGATTTTACCTGGACAGTTGGAAGATCATCATCATTAGTTTCCCAGGAAGCAAAAAAGCCATATGAATGGAAATTATATTGTTAAACAAATGCAACGGTTAGAAATTTGACATTCAAACTTTAATTAGGTTAGATAACAGCCAATCAGAAATGCCAAACAGAAGCATTCTTATTCATTGGAACGGAAAACAAGAGCAGCCTACCGAGGAAAAAGTCTGAGGCTACTGGAAAAAAACACAAGGATTTGTCTTAACTGTCAAAGGAAATCAGCACTGCAGGTTGCAGAGAAGCAATTGCGGTATTTGGACTGCATGTGGAGGACTTGGCTGAATCCCTGCTCAACTATATGTTGTTGGGAAAGCAAGAAGCTGCAGCCTAGTCTTCTACCAGAGAGCCGGATAATGCTGGGCATATTTGACCCACATGCTGCCCCAGCCAGAGGTGCGGAAAGTAGCCTAGGCCTCGTTGTCTAACTGGATATCGACAAGATGCACCTGGACCTCGCATTCGGTCAGGTCTGCCTGACAGGGCTGCACCACCCATCCATGTCGGCCTTAACCATCCTCAGGTGGTCGGTACATTAGGAGGCGGCCATTGGTAACCACCAAATTATTCTCGGTGCAGATGTTTTGACTATTCGATTTTTAACTGGTTATTTTATTGCTAATTAGTCTACTAATAAATGTGTCTTTATATTTATAATGCACATACGTCACTTATTATCCAACATGTGACTTTCTGGCATTAAATAGGGCAGAATTAATTTAGCAGATTTGTGAATGGAGTTTGGTCTGACATTATTTCATGCTATTCCAGGCAAATTAAACCCGCTAAATGTCCCATGTTTTGGGATTTCAGATTTCCTTTTATTCATAGACTTGTTAAAGATGTTTAATAAGATAAGATTTAAAGTTCACGACTAGATCAAACTGTTTTAGAACGCTGCAGCGAAAAGTTGCAGCGGTAAACCCTGTCGTCTCAGCTGGAATCAAGCCGGTTGATGGGGTTGCTGTGACTCAGCTTGTCAGGTGGCAGGTGTCTGGTTTTAATATGGTTTAAAAAACTATTTATGTTTATGATGATTGTATAGTTTATGTTAATATGCTTTGAAAATGTTGTCTTGTATGCAGTCATGACATCGGAAATCCCTCTAGTAACCCTTGTATTTGTAACCATGGCGTTCACGGCGTAGACATGAATGCTTTCAATAGGAAGAAACTTTTAATTTCCTTGCAACAGAAAGCTGACAGAAACGCTGAAGTAAAGAGTGGTATGGAAATGACACACCGTCTCGTCTAGTCGCATTGGTGTGAACTGGCAGGTTTTAGAGTGTTGCATACCGTATTTATTTGAAAGTAGTTGCAAGTTTCAACTCCTCTCGTTGTGAATCTTTGGTGTAAACTCGAACGCCCCCCAAGAACACCTCACCGTCCCCCTTTCAAAGATTTTGTTTCCAGCGCCCCCTGACATTCTCTGAACGCCCTCCTGGGGGGCGGTACCGCCCCCATTGAGAACCGCTAATTTAAAGCCAGAGCCTGCCCAGTAGAGCCGCACTATCGAGTTCCTGCCTGTACACCTGCCTGAACCAATTGCGAGCACACTCACAGTTGTCAATCATGATGTCTCACCTCCTTTTTATACCATCAAGTAACTAATTAAAACCAAACTTATCAGAAAGATTAACACTTCAACACACATCAGCGTGATAAAAACTACCTAAAATGACCGAAACCATCTTTAGAAAAAATTTATTTGTACTTTGACTTTTCAGTTTGGCCCATGTCCCATCCGCAAACATGGAGGAGACGGGGTTTATGACCTATACTGCAGCCAGCCACCAGGGTGCGATTGAGATGTTTTGGCTTCACTTTTGGGGAGCTATCAAGCTGTCCATCTTTATATACAGTTTATGATCTGTACACAAACAGAAATGTAGCTGCCTCTTTAAGGCCTCTAGCTGCTCAGCAGTCATGTTTTCTCTGCAGGCCTCTTTCTTCAGGAGTTTCATCCCCTCCATCTCCTGCTCAAGGGCTCCTTTCTTGGCTTGGAGGCCTTGGAGACTGTCTCCATGAACTGAAGCCTGACTTCCTCCAGTTCTCTCTTGTGGATGTCAGCCCTCAACCTTTCAGCCCTCAGCTTTCACTTTTATTACCCAGCCCACTACAGTAACTAAAATCATCTGGGTGTATCAGCAGTGCAGCAAAATGGCATGCTTAATTCTTTAATGACTCTAACATTAATATATACTGTATATATTTGTGTGTCCCATTAAGGCTACCATGGATTGTACTGTGAAGAGGAGTACAATGAGTGTCTGTCTGCCCCTTGCCAGAACTACGCCACCTGTAGGGATCTCATCAACGCCTATGAGTGTGTCTGCACACCACAGTTTGAAGGTACGCTATGTATGTATGTGTGTGTACCTGTATGTGAGTGAGTGTGTGGTTATTTTTAGATGCAGGGACACATCTCTAAATTAACTTTACTTCTACATAGATTATCGCATGTTATGGTTTCATAAGACACGTTCTGTGTGTTTGTGCATGTGTGTGTGTGTGTGCGTGTGTGCAGGCAGACACTGTGAAATCTACAAGGATCCATGTCTGAAGATGCGCTGCCAAAATGGAGGCCACTGTGAAAGTGCAGGAGTCAACGTTTCCTGTGCCTGCCCACCTGGATACCTGGGTGAGCACTGGTACCATGATCAGCTTGAACAGCAGTACACTAGCTGCCTATTAGTATGATTCACATGACGTGGTTATAAGGCCGAAGGATATGGTAAATCAATGAAATAATAGTGACACATTCTACATTTTGCTGTTAAACCCTGAAGTGTTTCTGGGTTTGTAAACAACTGCATGACGATTCAGAATACTGGGACCCGTGAGCCTCAGTTTCTGTTGTTATTCAACACAACCTTACCTGTCCACTCAGGGGAGAAGTGTGAGGTCGACATCAACGAGTGCGAGAGCAACCCTTGTCACCACGGAGGCACCTGCATTGACCAATCAAATGGCTTCACCTGTCACTGTCCACCTGGCTGGGTGGGTCCCAGCTGTGAGATCCGTAAGTCAGCCTGTCAGAAAACAGCGATTAATCTAAAAATCTGACATGTGGAAAGTTATATGTCTGTGTGTGTGTGTGTGTGTCAGACCTGCAGTGGAAGCCAGCACACACTGAGGACACCCTGACCAACATGCCCCGCCACTCCCTCTATATCATCATCGGAGCGCTGTGTGTGGCCTTTGTCCTCATGCTCATCATCCTCATCGTGGGCATCTGCCACATCAGCCGCATCGAGTACCAGGGCTCGTCGCGCCACGCCTACCAGGAGTTCTACAACTGCCGCAGCATTGACAGCGAGTTCATCAACGACATCACCTCTATCCGCCCTGTGGCCCTTTAAAAGTTACTGTTTACTCTTTGTTTGTCACCATATCACTAACCCAGTACCAACAAAGGATGGGCTACATTGCAAAATTTATTTATTGCACTACCTCAACCCTGTTATTATTTCATTACGCTGCTATGTTTATAATTATGCCTATGCATATATTCTATTTGCACTACCTCAACCACTGCTACTTTGTTTATTCCATCTCATCTTTTTCTTTCTTTCGGCGCTAAGTGTCTCATTCTTGTGTTGCCTTTTTCTTTTTGCACTGTTTGCACTGTATTGTCTTTGCACTGTTGCACATAGTTGTACACTTTGCACTTTATGTGGCTGGGACAAAAACCTGGTCCTAGCTCTGTGTTGTTGTTTTTTTCGAATTTGATCTTTGTTGTATGTTTATGTAGCACCTGGTCCTGGAGAAACGTTGTTTCGTTTCACTATGTACTGTGTCAACTATATGTGGTTGAAATGACAATAAAGCTTGTTGAACTTGAACTTGAAAATTGTATTTGATGATGCAATATTGTTGGTGTTTATGCTTTCTTATTAGATTTGGCAAGAAGTCCAGGCCTGCCATGTACGATGCCACACCCATCGCCTATGAAGACTACAGTCCCGATGACAAGCCTTTGGTTACCCTCATCAAGACGAAGGATTTGTAAAACACAACCATCCCAGCACATCACAAGCTGTACACATACAACTGCACATGTACTCACAGAAAGTCAGTATAAATCTTGAAAGTATTTCTTAAGAAAAAAAATAACAGCAAAACAAAATTGAATGTAAAGTGGAGAAAAAATAATCCAAAACACTGTAGTTTAAAAAGAACAAATCTGGAATTTGATACATCTATTTTCCTGTCAAAGTCCACGATAAGGCTTCAGTGTAGCATAAGAGCATACTTGTTTGATAATGTTAATGATAATGAAATTGATAATGGGCGACATTACCAGTAACCTCTGTTGTACAAGAGTGATGACTTTAGTCTGCACCAGACTGTCTGTCGGTGAGGCCAGCAACCCAGGAGCCTAAATTTGTAAATGTATAAACTCAGCAAACAGTGCTGACAGCAGTCCTCACAGGTGTTGTTGTCTCCGTGGTGTATGAATAATAAAAGAAAGTGGGTTTACCGGAGTACTGTGACCCTACCGTCCTACTGTATGTATTTCAGTGATATTTAGGATAATAGGTAGATATATTTCTCAATGCACGGCAAGATGCCTCTTGCTGGCTTTAGGATGGAGAAGAGGGAGGAGGAGGAGGAGGAGGAAGAGGAGACTGAAAGGGATGATATCTACTCCAGAATATATGTGCTTCTGTGTCCTGCCAATGGAAAACTCCCTGTGTGTGCAGCTGTGTTGTTCCTCTCAAGGTCAAGCAATGTTTTACCAATAGGCTCAGCTAATCCTCTGATTTTTTTCTCTCGTTTTAAACACAGCAACCACATGATTACCTATTATCTCTCTATATGTTGAATGATGTAAACAATAAAGATTCAAGTGAACATAATCTACAGTACTCACCTGGTGTCTTGTGTGAATTCATGTTGTCTAAACACAGGCAGCTGTAAAAAACAAAAGGCCTAAATTTCAGTTTAAATCCAGGACTATCTGATAAAAGAATAAGTTAACAAGAATAGAAATCTGACCAGACATTTGATGCCAACTTTTGCTACTTGACAGTTTTCAAAACCTGTTGCTATGGACACATTTCGGTCGGTACCTTTTATCCAAAGCGCTTTAGCGTTTTTTTTCTGCTCATTCATGCACACACTTACACAACAATGGCAGTGAGCTGCCATGCAGGGTGCTGGCCAACCATCGGGAGCAATTTAGGGGTTCCGTGTTTTGCCCAAGTTCACTTTGACATGTGGAGGTGGGGATTGCACCACCAAGCCAGTGATCAGTGGACAACCCGCTCTAGCAAAACAAAAACCAGAAAACAAATGCAAATTCTCTACCATGTCTGTTTTTCTACAATGTCCCAAGGTCATATCTGCCAGACTGAACCGTCAGCCGTGGGAAAGACCTTTTATGGAGTGTTAGTAATGTGAACACCCTCAGTGACCTCAGGCATTATCCAGATGTTCCCCATGTAAACATCTCTAAATACAGACTGTGACTGTGGAGTCATGTCGCTCAACACACCTACATATATTATGTGTGTACACAAACACACACATACACACACATTGCAGGAGCACTAGATGTTATTGATGCTTATAGTCTGCTTTGAAGGCCATGTGCTTGACCTTTGCCCTCTGTGTGCCCTGGAGGGTCAGAGTATTTGCTGTCTTGGCTTGACACTGGTCCCAAAACATATTGTCTATTAAAGAGACTCTCAGTGTCTTTCAAGGCCTCTTGCTCTCTCACTGGGCTAGAAGCAGTTGAGAGGTTTCATTACAAAACTGTATCACTTTTCAGAAAAAACAGAATTATTACCCAATAGTTAAAAAACATACAACATTTAAGGCACCAGTAAAAGTAATTTAACATTTTCCACTTAATAATCGATGATGCTTCAGTGGATTCCCAGACCTCATTTTTAGAATAACAAGGTCATACCAAACCAATCTCAGTTCAGATCGGTCAGGCGGACTGAATGTTTTTGTAACAACTTGTTTTTGAGAAGCTTAAGAAGATCAAAATGTATGGGCATGACTGCAGCAATTCACCATAGACTTTGTCCTTAGCTGCCTTTGTGAAACTTGGTAATTATGAGAATAGAAGATTTAAACTAACCACGTTTTTATTGCCACTAGCCACTGAAATAATGCCATGCCATTTATGTTAGGTTTTTATATGATCATTTCCATTTTAATCGCATTCCTGCACTGGCTGGCTCTGGACTCTGGTCTGGATGACAAATCTTCTGAGGCATTGAAGTTCTCTTTATAATGGTGTTAAATGTCATTACTGGGGCGTTTTGGTTTCCAGCTGAAAAATCATTCAGTTTTTATGTTGATTTTACATTAAATGAATGTGTATGTTTGTACCTAAAATTGTCAGTAGACTTTGCTATTGTTTTATCAGCTAATTTTCTGCCACTTTAGCCAGAGTTGTGCCACTAGAAATGACAGTCCTTTTCTTAAAGTGACTAATAAGTAACAAAATACATCAGGGTGAACCCCATATAAGAAACTTACACCCACTCTTCAATTTTACTCTAGAAATTTTGCTTCACTTAAAGCAGCATTAATTTATTTTTGGCCACTTGGAGGGGCAGAGGAACAAGCTGACATTAGGGTTGTGCAATATGACGATATATCCTATGGTGTGATGACGTCTATCTTTTCATATTATACTCTATGGTTTATCTCGTTGTGTCGCAAATCATACTCTTTATGGCAATATTTTTCATCATTTGGACGACGCCTTGCATTCTCACGGAAGTGTGTGAATCTCAAAAGCAACCTCGCCACGTTCTTATAATACATCCATCAATTCTTTCTGTCCGTCGTCTCTCTGGCATAATACATCCATGCTCTCTGGTCGAAGCCTCAATTTCCTAAAGCACCTGAACGCAGCATCAAGAGCCGAGCAGACAGAGAGAGCAGGTACCTCCACCTGCTGGCCAGTCTGATAACTACAGCCAGGCGGAGCAACACATCCTTCATTACCGACCAGTCCAGATTGAAGGAGGACAGAGAGGCGAGCCGTGAAAGCGAACAGATGTGAACCGGACTACCAAAAGAGAACAAGCTGTAGTAAAGACGGAGAACCTTTGATTCTGCTAATATGTGGCAACCCGCGTCGGAGCGATTGCAGGTAAGATGCGGGTGTGTGCGAAACGCTTATTGTCGACAGGGCAGCAGTAACGTTAAATAAACGGTTCAGCCGCGTTAACAGTTACTGAAACCCGCCGTGCTGTGCATGGCTCCAGTCTGGAGAGACTTGCTACGGTTTCTGAGCAGCTACAGATGTTTTGTGAACAGTCTTTCACTTGGGTGTTGTTAGTCGTCTTTTAAATGTTAGGAACCAGTTCTAGGTATTTAAACAATCATTTCGTTTTGCTAATCCCTCTGTCTCTATATGAGTCTCTATTGGTGATATGTTTAAACGCACCTATTCACGTTAGGCAAGCCGGGGGTACAGTGCAACAATTTGTACCTCCGCTGCATTCCTGTGCTAATCCACCGCTGGAGATTTTCTTAAAATATCAAAGACAGTCATATTCCAGCAGTGTATAAAATGGCTATTTTGGCCCACAGGCCTGTTTCATCCAACACTATCTTCACACTAACCTACTGACTGCAACTGCACGGCCTTCTCCTCCTGTTGTCACTCTGTTTTTCCTTCATTATGGCACATCAGGATGCCTAATCTCAGTTTTCCTGTGTGAAATAGCTAAAAAAAAGAAAGAAAAAAAAGCAGGGACTGGTCAGTAACTTGCCGCCTGTGACCTGTTAAGAAGTGGGGAAAAAACACCGTTAATGACACGTAGTTTGATATCCAGGGGCAAGCCGTGCACCGACCGAGCCTGGCTTCACGTCTCCTGCAGACGTAATGCTCTCCAGATGTCGGCCTGCAGACTGCCTGCCAAGTGAACTTGCACAATCCCCTCTTCTGCCCAGGCGTCAAGAAGATGGAATCACGAATTATTAAAACCGAGAGTTCCGGTGTTCAGATGTGGAGTTAGGGGCCGCTGTAAATGATCCCATAAACTCGCCTCTTTGATTAATTTAAACACCCAAGCTGTAACTGGCAATGCCCACTTTATGTGTCGCCTAGCAACCGCGTTCCAGAACCATCGCCTAGTGGATAACATTCTATAATTCATAAATGAGCTGTTATTGATTGAGGTTAATTGGACACTGCGCTGTGGTTTTATTGGAGTGCTTTGCTGTCATGCTCAACAAGTGTCAGAAAGTCATCATGTGCCTCACATTTTCTGTGGCTACACTAAAAAAATAGCCAAATGAACAGTCAGGTGCTGCAAGGTTGAAATAATTTGAGCTAAAGTTATTTTATTTTTCCATCACAGCAGCTGATACTTTTCTCAAAGTGTAATTTATTTAAGTTCATATGTGGTTATTCATTCACAGGTCTTTGTCTATCCATTTCTAACCATGTGCTGAACAGTAATAGTCATAATTGCTTCAAACTGAATGTCCCAATAATTCACTAGTTATACTGAATGTTTTTACATTTAAACTGGCATTTAAACTGCCATTTGCAGTCCACCACTTCCACACTTTTGGTGCTAAAAATGGAGTGATAGACCTGGGAATGTCATGTTAGCAACTGTCAATGTACCCAACCTCTAACACCGTACATCAGTGTTGTTGATTTATGGGGGTTTATGGGGGTGAAGAACAGTGTGCATCCACATTATCATGCATCCTTTCTGTGTGAATATGATTTTACTGCTGTTACAACCGGAATAAGATGTGGATTCAGATTCTGAAACTTTTGCACTTTTGCAGCAGTAGGCAAGGCTATTCTTTTAAAGTGGCACTCCACTGATTATACACTTGAAGATCAGTTTACTTCTCATGGGGAGTGCGACTCAGCCTGTGAGAACAGTTGGAGGGTCTCTGCAGGGAGCTTTCTAAAGTCTGAGAAAAATAACATAACATCAGGGTTCTCTCAGCTTGACCTTGGAGACTATACTACAGGAAGCCTGCTTTACAAACTGGGGTCATGGAGTTTGAAAGACGTGCATTTATGCCACGTTCATGTCATGGAGTTATGGTAATATTGAGATTCTGACTTGCAAATAGCGTTCACGTCAACATCACGTTCATGTTGTAATTATGACTCAGAAACTCAGACTTCTCTCTCAAACTCTGATTTATCCAACTTGGAGCTTCTTCATACGAAAGTCTTGAGTTGTCCTGTGATGTGAACGCTCGCAAGTCGTAAATATGGGAATCTTTCCCATCTCTCCCATCCATACCATGTGACGGGAACGCAGCATTACCAGGCAGGGAAGGTCGAATGACAAACACTATTGAGTTGCATTCTGGGAAATGTAGGATCCAGCTTTATGGAAGTGCAATACTTGCTGGAGGAAAAAGGTAGATTTGAGTGTTTAAAGAAATCTTACTGGCACTTGGCCTCGCACCAGCTTACCTTCTGGAGACCAGCTGTGGCTCAGAATTGAAGAGTTTGGCATGTTTCTGCTGTCCACTTCAAAACTATGAAACACTGAATGGAAATGTTTAACTTGATGGATGACTTTGGAGGAGAATTAGGATCAACAGAGTCTGCCCAGGTTGTTCTATTCTTGGGGTAAACAGCAGAAACCCTTATGAATTGCTCATGGTCCACATGGACTGCCAGGATCTTTTGGATAAGTAAATAAAAGGTTATAGTTCAAAATAACAGTATTAAAATGAAAAACCCTTACAGTGAAAAGTGGTTATAGAACGATAGCAATATCTGCCCATTGCCTGCTTTGTAACCGTGGCAACGGCCATCCTTTAGACTGGTATCCTTCACCTCTTTTGAGGAATTGGGATTTTCTAGAGCTGAAGACGTCAGGTAGCAGATCTAGAATGTACTAGTGTTTATTATCTTCTGTTTTGTTGTTTTCATTCACTATGGCATCCGTCCATATTATTCTCACTTGTGCTGTCCTCTGTTGCCATAGCAATGCCTGATGTCTTGCTGCATTTTTGTCTCACGCTCAGGCGGGAAGAGGAGGGGAAAAAGAGATAGATGGAGGTGTGGGTGTGAGGAGATACAGGTCGCATCACCAATGGCAAGCTGCTTTTATATTGACAGAAGTGTTCAGAAGAACCATATAGTGTGTGTTGGTGCTGCATCGTGCCTCTCTCTGTTTTTCTCTCCCTCTGTCCGTTTTTCTCTCTGAGTCCATTTCCCCATCCCTCCTACCTCTCGCTGACCACATGCCTCAATCAGTTTCGGGGGCCCTTTCTACCCAGGCAGAGGCCATGTTAGTTCAACGACAGATTGCACAATATGCAGTGGTCTGGGCACGAATGCACACACACACGTACACTCATATGCAAGTTGGCAGGCAGGTTAAGCACGCATACACACACAAGAGCATGCTTCCTTTTTCAATATCCCTAGGGCTACCAAACATGTTTTTTCCTCTGTCAGCAGCTCTTTCTTTAGCCATGGCTTCCACTTTTTACACTTTAATGTGTGTGACACTGACAAACAGGGCTGAGCACATAAAAAGATGTGGACCTGACAGTGCAGAAATAGCTGACTGAGGTCAAACACGGTGAGAACCAGTCACTGTCCATGCATCTTTACTTGCTACTTTATTTGTTTCTAGGTCTGTCCCTTGGTCTGTCTGTCTGTCTCTTTGTCTGTCTGAGGTTGCTTTGTGGCCACAGCTATGTTATTGAGACTGTGGCCTCGGTTGGCATCAGGAATCCACGAGCAGACTGGAACAAAATTCCCATGGTTCCCTCAACACGTTGTTTTTTTTTTTCAGCCAGCACACATTTGCAAAATGGCTTTTGGCTCACTGGTTTGTCTCTTCGTATTTGATGAATGGGCATAATCTTCCTTGCGGAAGTTATAATTTTTCAAGGATTTGCGTTTGACAGAGTCTTATACTTCCCATTGGTCAAAATGGAACCGTCTCAGCTGTGTAGTTTTTTGTTCTTTAGGTTCAGATCTCCATCGGTCTCTGCATGTCTACGCAGAGAGGTATTTTATAGGTAAACGTAGGCTGCAACAGCTCGCTCACATCTCCCAAATTTTAACATACACATCTTTTGGACGAGAGCGTCAAACAAGCTGATTGATTTATCCAGCTCCCATTAGGCTGTGGGTTCATAACTAATAGGAGAAAATGACAAACATCATACTCAAAATCTCTGTGTATATTTTAACTAATTCTCCTAGGAACTAGAAACATTTGTGTTGGTCAGATAAAACAAGTAAGTGGAAAATGTCATCTTAGGCTCTGGTGAATTATAATATTTTTCTTTAAACCTGTTTTTCTTTAAACCCTCAGTGAAATTGTAGGAGATGAAAAGTAAGTGCCTTTTCCTAATGATAAGTGCATACGTTGGACATACTGTACACTGTTTTCTACCTGACAGCAGGTGAATAATGGAACACATTTAAATTGACCATGTTCTTGACAGTGGGACGTGTTTTTTGTCATTAGCAGGTCTTTTTTATGTGCCCTGGGTCTGTGCAGACTATTTAAGATGTTGCTGTGGGTTCATTGTTTACGTCAAAGAGTTGTTGATGTTTTTACTGCCAGCCAGAGATTGCCACCCCCAGGCTCTGAGGTTTGGGTACTTTAATACCCACTTCCTCCTGCAGAAGTAACCCACCAATCACAATATCCGATCATTGGCCTTCTCCCTCCTACACGCCCTAGTGCTCCAATCGTGGCTCAGAAAAACAGGTTTTCCTCAGCGTAGGGACCTCCCACAGTCCACCCTGGGTTAAGCCTGTTCAGACATATTTCCTCTTGTAAACTGTCCCAGGATCAGAGGGGGAGGCTGTAAACACATAGAGGGACAGTTTAGAAAGTTACACTGCCCGATCCTTACCATGCATGGAACTGGAGGTGTGCATCCTACTTTTGGCTTTAGGAAGTAACTGCCACTGCATGCTGGGTGAACCTCCTCCTCCTGCTTACCTTCAGTAAGCAGTAAGCTTACCTTCAGTAAGGTTACAGAAGGAAGCATGTGTTTGTGTGTATTAATGGCGTCTGAGGTACAAACAAGGCAGAATGACGCAAGGTTTGTTAAGCTTCAAAGTAAAGGCATTGTTTGGAAAGACATGGTTTGTTGGTGAAACTGGCCCCGTTTTTGAGGAGCAAATTCGACAACAGCTCATTTGATGTGTAACTCTAGCCTGTGTGCCATTTACTCACTGGCAAATGGCACAACAGAAGAAAAGAATGATTCTACCCTCACCCATTCACAAAATATTTCTACGTGGGATGTGGTGATGTTGGTTTGATGACTGCTTTGTAAGCAAAATATGTTGCTCGTGCTTTAAAGTTTTTGGCCACTAGTAGCGCAATTTGCCAATGTTCTTATAAGTGTGTCCCTGGTTGAAGGACGCGTGAGCACATGAGTGATGCGACACACTCCTGCCAATGGTTTCCTACTATTCCACTGATCAACAGGTGACCAAGAAACATAGCAATGTGCCAGCAAAAGGCACGGAAGAAGAAGACTGCTAGCAAGCAAACATGGATGGTTCCAAAATATTTTTAAAAATTGGCTTTACAAATGTTACGTTCAACATGTTTGTTAGGTCTCAAGCATGCACACAATTCATTTTGCTGAGTAATAAATGTAAACAGAACTTTTACAAGAAAACTCCACAGGGCACCTTTAAGCCAGTACAGGAGGACCAAAGTGCAGTTCCAGGTGGGATGCTTGATGCTCTTACTTACTTCCACAGTTGTTTTTCTCTCCACTTTATCATTGAGACAAATCATGAGATCCTGGCTTCTTTTAAAGCTATGATCCATAATAACATGTCATGGTTGATTTCCTGACCATGTAGACCAACCATGATGTGGTGGTAGGGGCGACGCTGATTGTAGGTGTCACCCCCAGATTTAAATCTCTGGCTGGTGAGAATTATACAGAAATTGATGTAACACAGCTGCATTTATTAACCTAGTGACCACTGTTCTTTATCCCCAACAGTTTTGTGGTGCTATTCTAACTGTGACTGTACACTTGAATGTTGGGCTGGCGATTCTTCTTCTTTTGAAAGTGAAAAGATGAGATGCAGAACAGGTGACTCGATAACAAACAGTGATGTCCTACTGTCTTGCTCTCTGCCAGCACCCGGCAGACCTACAACATCGTGGAGCCCGCTACATGTGCGTCTGGGTTGGTGCATGCAGATGTGTCTGAGACAGGCTAATGTTGTTGACAAACTGTTTTGGTTTTGAGGTCTGTGTTAAGCTCCTAACCACGTTTTGAGTTTTCAGGGTGAAGCAGTAGCCATCTATGTATCCAAGGGGTGTATTTTTTCAGATTACCATGCTTTTTAGACACGGATCATCTATCCATTTTGCTCCTGCTGGTTTCTTAACATTATTTCCAGCTGTTTTCTACTGTTTGTCATGATCACATCCCTATAATCCCTATTTTTTGAGTCTCAGTAGGCGTGGCAGAGGTCTGTTTTTACCCTGTTACACAGTGTCTTACCATGAGATTGACCCAAGAACCTCTTTCCTGTAAGAATGCTCCCTCAGGGGGCCAAAAGTTTAACTTACCATCTGTGACCTGTTAAGCTCATCACTGCAGGAGGCAAACTGGACAAAGACACTCTCCAAAGCCTGTCTGCTTGATTTCTCATGGACGTGATTGTTCAAGTATTTTCCTGGATTTACATATTTTTAAATTGCAGAATTCACAATTATTTAATAGTAGAGTCTCTTTGAAGAAATTAGCATGTGTACTTGTCTTGATGACACTTGGAATTGCCAGCAGTAATCAGAGACATACTTTTGGGGAGCAGCCATTCAGAATTAGCTGGCAGCAGCACTGGCTCTGTGGGTGACCTTGGTCGTCCTGCCAATTTTAAATATTATTACTTCTCTCAGAAAAAAAGTTACGCCTATGTAAAATTTTGCGGGATAACGTTTATTGGAAGTACTGATTTTAAGCAAATACATTATATGAGCCTTGAGATCCATAAAATATAAATAACTGAATTGTTGTAAAAGCCACATTGTAGGAGCTCTAGTAATGCTCGGCCAAATTCCTTTTGATTGTAACTTCTTTGCACTATAAATACACGTTAATCACATGGGTACAGGCAGCAATGAGTCAGTGTTGATGCTTTTAGCATTACAGTCATGCTGTTAAATATGTAGACCCTTAATGTTATGACAGTGAATGTCGTAACTGGCTTACAAATGACCAAACAGTTTGATTGGATTTACAGCAAGTCTAAATATATAAAGAGTGGAAGTAATAAAACTTAGCGAGTATAAAAATATGTAATAATAGTTTGTAATTGGTAATAATAAAAAAAGATGTAATAAAAATGCAAGTGAATTGAATAAGCAGACTATAGCTTTATCAAAAATGGTGTCTCAGTGATTGTTTTGAACTGGTACCTATGAATCTGGTTTTGAGGAGAAGTAATGCGCTTCATTGACTGAAAGTGCGGATCAACGCTGACAAGGAAATTCTTGGAAACGTCACAGTCAAACTATTGAATTCATCTTACCCAAAGAGCACAGGGCATGGTGTTGAGAACTAAACAGGGTGTTGGGTGTCACATATCAAAACCCGGCAGAGTTGGGACATTTTTAAAGATCCTACCATTAGATTTCTGATTTGTGTGGATTGTGGTGACCCCTTAAGTCCCGTCAGCGACTTGTACTGTCAATTGTTGAAAAAATGAACCTGCTAACACTGGATACTTGAGTTGTAGCTACACTGAAAGCTGAGCATTTTGTGTGACATCCAAATTCATTTCAGTGTCAATCAGATATAAATATTCGACATGTAGAGGCTTTCACTAAAATCAAACATTTACATAGTATGTATGGAGACCAGGCCCCCAAGTGGTTACTCAAGTGTCAATCTTAAAACAAGCTTGTTTTTCATAATCCTGAAAGAGGACCATTATTTGGAGATTTGAGGTTTTCATGTGACAGCAGCCATTGTTTAGCATTTAGGTCTGAAGTGTAGACAAGACCCCTTGTCTTGTACCCAGGTCAAAACTGACCCCAACCCACACTGCCCCGATGGTGGAGACAGAAAACCTGCCTGCGTCCAAGTGAAAGTCAGAAATAGAATCAATAACAACAGTAACCTGATGAGGAGACTGTTGGGACTTGAGAAATAAAAAACATTAAAATGCAGTGAAAATATTATGAATAGAATTCCAGCGTTACTCCACAAGCGGCCCTCCGCTCAGGCCTTTTGCTCCTGGTGGGGGGTGGAGGAGTCGGGGAGCACCACCACAGGCACCCCAGCCCCCCTCCCCTCTCCGTACCGGGGCCAACCGCAGGAATGTGAGCCGTTGTCAGGAAGCTGTAAAGTGCTGACGCGGAGGTCAGTGAGCGTTTACACACGTGGCTTTACTTTCACAACTCCATCTTCCTTTTTCTCCTTTTCTCCATCATCTGCTACTTGCATTTTTGTTGCCTTATTTTTTTGCCTTCTTTCCTGAAAGCCCCCCCCCTTTCTTTATTATAAACTACAAAGCACCAATGCAAGAAAATACATAAGAATACTCAAGAATAATTTGAATTGAATATGTGTTATATATTTATGTAACAATATTCAATGCAGTGGCGTTGAATTTAGAAACTGGACACCAAACCTATTTCTTGAAGTTGATTGAGGATGTTCTGCTTGGCTTTACCAAACAAACCAACACAGAAGATTGATGATAGCTTGACTTGGCAGGATTGACTGTTTTCATCGCCTGAAAATGTTGACCATCTGTTGCATAAAAAATGGACGTAAAGCAAGTCCAACACGGAAAACAGCTTTGAAGTGCCAAAGAGAAAAGGAAAAAAGTGAATGGAAGCATTTGTAAAAGTAATTTGTACAGAACAGTGGTCTAAGACAGTCTGAGACTTACACTAGGCTAGATGTTCTAGATTAGCATGTTATTACACATTTTTTAACTAATCTATCGATATCTATATAGCAGAAAGTGCGTGTGTTAAATGCTAACAGCAGCATGCTAACATGCTCACAATGACAATGCTAACAGGCTGATGTTAAGCCCCTTTAGTGTGTTAGCATGGTGACATTTAATTAGCAGTAAAAACAAAGTACAGCAGAGGCTGATGAGAGGCTGTCAGTGGTTTTGCAGGTATTTAGTCCAAAGTATCGGACAAATTAAAATTTCAACCTAATGATGGCGCTAGATTAAAAGTCAGGGAATCACCAAATTTATTATAATTCATCCTGAGGGGAACATGGATGTCTGTGCCAAAGTTGTCGAGACAATTCACTGAAAACCGCAGTAGTTCCCTGACGTGGCATCTTTTTTAGTCCCCTGAGGCAACTGTGGCTAGTTAAATATATTCCACAGACTTATACAAAACCCTTTAAAACTGTATTGCAAAGAAACTGAAGAAACAGATAAGTAAAAAAAATCTGATTCAAAACACCTGCAGGTGCAGTATTCATCACAAAAGGTTCGATGATAAGAAATTAAAACTGACTAACTGCCAGTGATATATGATCTTTGATAATGGACTGCAGATACTCAGCCTAGCAGACATGCCATATGCCTGTGTTTTTTTTTTACTTAGTCCCGATTTCATTAGCTACTCAGTTTTGTCTTGACTGTTTTGAGGAAGCCCAGAAATTCCACAGGGCCAGATCCACCATGTGGTTCTGCTCGGCTTCAGGAAACTCTGGCCATGGACTGTAGTATGAGAGCAGGCGGCGCTCCTCTCTTGTTTTGACGGAGGCAGCAAGGGCAGAGCTCCCTTCATCTGCTCCTCGCATTCTAAACAAACCTCTCACACCATCTCACTTCCAGTCTTCATCTCCAGTTTTCACCACTGAGATTTGTTTTCTGTGTGTGTGTGTGTGTGTGTGTGTGTGTGTGTGTGTGTGTGTGTGTGTGTGAGGGCACTGTAAATGTGGTATACTCCTGCCTTGACAGGGATGGACGCTAATATTTAAGCACTGACCAAGCCCCTAAATTTGGTGGCCAAAGTACATTTTTGGTGGCCCAAATGTAAAGTTACGTAAAAACAATACAGAAAAGGCAATTTAACGCAACTTAACACAGCCTTTCTTAACTGTGACACTTCAATAAATGAAAAGACATTAACAGAAAGAAAATATATTTTTATAATAAGGTATTTAAATTGAAACCCAAGTTCTTTGTAAACATATGGTACATATATTCTCTCACAGTCTCTTAGTTCGCAGTCTATCTTTTTTGAAACCCCCCCACAAAGTAACTTTTTGTGGCCACGGGCCATAGGGCCATGATTAATGTCGAACCCTGCTTGAATTTCATACTGGTATGTTTTTTAAGTCAAACAAAAGCTTAAAACATACAATTCTGATGTCTTTTGTTGGTATTTTAAACCCTTTGAGCCTCATGAAAGTTTTATAGAGCACTGAGCAGCATTTTGTGTTCTACCATCACATTTACACACATATAAATCTGGTATATTTCTGGACTCAAAGGTGGTGACACTCATCTCTTATTCTGTATTACACACCTATAAATGACGAAAACCCTAAAATGCTGATGTTGAGGAGGTTGCATTTTTTTGAGCCTCCAGCAGTGTTAACAAGGAAACCAAATGTTAACCTACGGGCTTATAGTTGTCTAGTACTGATTGTAAACTTGCCTAAAGCACAGTGTGTGTTTCTCTCTTTTCTCCATCAGCACTTCCAGACCATGCTGAAGACCAAGCTAAATGTGCTGACGCTGAGGAAGGAGCCGTTGCCCACGGTGATCTTCCACGAGCCCGAGGCCATCGAGCTCTGCTCCACCACACCGCTCACAAAGGGCAGGACCCATGCTGGATACAAGGTAGGATCACATGGACCTAATAATCCCTGAATCCACCCCTGGTCCTGAACACTAATTCTATAATAGCATTAATAGAACCATAATCCAACTGTTTTTCCTTTTCTTTTTGGAAACACACGTTTAATTCATTTCCACAACACACGCAGAGTTTTTGAAGTTTTTGCATCTGAATCACATCCTTGAATAATTAATATTAAATGTGGGCACATGCATACGTGTGTGTGTGTGTGTGTGTGTGTGTGTGTGCGTGCACGTGCTTGTTTTTCCCCCCTCTCCCTGGCTCTGCTAAGTGTCAGATGCAGAGTTTGATTCAATGAGCTGTTTGACTCGCAGCCCATTCTCTTTTCTCTGTCCTCAAAACAGAAAACAAACAGGGCTGCAGATTAAAATAGCAGCCACGCTCTGTTATTACACACAACACTTCCAAACAAGTAGTGTGTCTTTGTGTGTTTGCCTGCCTTGTGCCACAGCATTGCAAGCATAACAAATAAACAGAGATGACTGTGGGCACATGTGAGACAACTTCAAGTGGCTTTGTGGGTATGAGGATTTTGATTTTGTGCATTAAATGTTGTTTTTGGTCACTTGCGCTGTACCATTAACAAGCATGTCGGAAAAGGAACTTAACCTAACCTAACTTAAATAAACATTTCATATCTGGCAGTTGCCTTAAAGTTTGAGGAAAAAATAATTCCCTTTTGAAATCATTGCCAAGAAGCACACACGTGGAACACACAGTCCCCACACCTGTTGATGTTTGTCTGTGTTTGTTGGATCACTGTACAGAAGAGCTAACAAAAAACACACACAGACACACTATCATGTACAAGCAGTCATGCACACACATATACATACATACATATATATGCATATACGTCTTTCCCAAGGCAGCTAAGAGGCCAAAAGTGCTGAGTCCTCACCAGCACTTCTCAAAAGCTCTGGATGTTCAAATGTGAACATGAAGTGAAAGTCAGTAAGACAGCCTTTACTGGCAGAGCAGAGAGGTTTGGTCTGACCGGGAGAGATACACACACACACACACACACACACGCAGTCATGGAGACAAACAAGTAAACAAGTTAACCAG
Source organism: Macquaria ambigua (assembly GCA_008360985.2). Lineage (NCBI taxonomy): Eukaryota > Metazoa > Chordata > Actinopteri > Centrarchiformes > Percichthyidae > Macquaria > Macquaria ambigua. Next base: position 26,062 of record VMKM01001869.1, read on the forward strand.
CAGGGTTTCCATTGGCTCAAAATCTAATGAAAGTGGCAGAATTGCCCTGTGCCCTCTGGTGCCCCCTTTTGGCCCACACTAAGTTTTGTTGTAGTAGTTACTAAATCTTTAAAAAAACAATATGATTTATTATTAATCCAGTGAATTAAGATGAGAATAAAACGATGAGAGATGACAGCTTTGTTTTAAATAAATAATAAAAAAAAAAAACATTCCTGATGGTGTGACATTGTTAAGCAGACGCATTATTTACCACAAAGCTTTTCACCTGTTATCCTGCTCTTCTCACGTCTCTTAAAGGCAGCTGTTATCCTGCCAGGCACAATAAAATCAAGCAAGATTTTCTTGTCTTGTAAATGCTCCAGTGAAACTGTTCAAGTGTATTTATTTTCAGTCCTCCTCCAACTCAAACCATACAAACAGACCAGTAAGATAAAACGTCAACTCCTTCACATTCTCATCAGTTTTGCATATTAAATGCAACACTGATGGAAACGACATCATGTCTCTTTCAATTGGTAGAAAACTTGTTGTTGTTCCAGGGCAGTCCAATCTTGTCTGAAATTCCCAGAATGCACAGTGGAAACTAGTAAGAATTGAAACTCAATGTCCTGACTTAAATAAAGCAAATGCACTTCCTCTTTGCAATACTTCTCCATAAAACATACAAAGGTGGAAGATGACTGACCGAAATGGGCTTACAGATGTTACAAAATGGCACAGCTACGTAACAGTTTGTACAGTTTATTCATTGTTTGTAAGGCCCAGTGAAATGGCAGTTACTGTAGATCATGTTTAGCTTGAAGATGCTCCACCCACACCCCTCTCACCCGCGTTGTTACATGGAAGAAATTAAGTAATTAGACTTTATGTATATTCCCCTACATGCAGGATGAGTCACAGGAGTATAAAAGAGGGGGTTTTGACAAATAAATACTCAATAATGTGACACAACAATCAATCAATTGATTTCCAGATGGCAATAAGAAGATCTAACCAGCTGTTTATCCAAAATAAACAGTGTAATGATGCACAGTTTTTCAGTGGGAATCAAGGTAGCAGCAACACACAGCAGCCTCTTGTATCATCCCATTGGCAATCACTGCCATGATATAAGATAAATATTGATATATCGCCTAGGTGCACGCTGCACCGAGCTGGACTTGGTATCCCTCTCTGTCTAGTGTGAATCTCAGCATCCACTCGCGGTCCGCTCCTCTTCTGCTCTTTCCAGCGTTCCCGAGAATGCCAAAGCCATGTTGCCATGGATACCACTACAGCTATTCAGCAGAATACCAGCCACACAGAAAAAAAAATCATTTCCCTCATCTGTCTGCGACCTCCTTATTTGCAAGTCTGTCTGCCTCGCCGCCTGCATCTGTTGGCTTGTGTAACTTCCTGTCTGAGTCACTACCTGCCTGTCTGCATATCTGTCTGCCCACCTGCTTCAGCACCTCCACTCTTAGACCTCAAAAGAGACATTATTTTCTTTTCAAGGGTAGAAAACCGAGGAAACAATGGTCTTTTTGCACTCCTTGCCGGCCTTCCTGCTTGGCTTTTATGTGCAACAATACAATATAATACCATTTATTATCCTCATGGAATGTTTTATATTTCCCTCTCTTTCATTTCTCTTTCACTCTATCCTCTCCCAGCCCCTAGTTGTGCTCCCAGTTTACAGGCAGGCAGGAAAGCTGGCTGAGGGCTGCTGTCCCTCTGCCAAAGCTAACAGCTAGCTAGGATGAAAGGCCACCTCTCATTGCCCTGCCTGGCCTGCTGCTGTCAAAGCAGTCCACTTCACATCCATTGAGGAAATGTGTTCAATGCACTTTACGGCCACGCCAGCTCCACAGTCATACTCCATGACAATGAAATGACTTTGGACTCAGCTCAAAATACAACTCACATCCTTACTCATGATTTTGCTGTGTTTGAATTAAATCTGTTCCCTACTTTCCAAGAGTAAAAAAGAGTACGTAATCAACCTTTCTTTTATGCTTTCCCTCTTCACATGTCTCTCACGAAGTAATATGCGGTTCATGACTTTAAGTCTCTGCTCTTGTCTCTTCAGAGTCATGTTTTTAGAGTCGTCAGGCTAGAACCCTGCCTAGCCATGTTACTTTTTATAAATGCGTGCTTTTGCATGCTGCCCCTTGGCTATTCATGTATACCTTGCATACAGTCAATGAGCACACAAGTGTCTGATTCAGGTCCACGTTACATTTGTAGCAGCCCAGTGGTGAGACAGTGTGTAGACTGTAAACTGTAGAAGTGTTACATGGATGTGGAGTGAAAACGAATAACCTATCATTCACAAGAAACTCCCTTTGCCAAAATGCTGCTAGAAGATCATATTTGTGTTGAAGTTGTTAAGAGTGGAGATGCAACAATGAATCAATTAGATGACAGACAGAAAACAAATATTTTGATTATTAATTCATCTCAAATTAATCTTAATTTTTTAAGCAAAAATGCCAAAAGTTTCTTAGTTCCACCCTCTCAATTGTGAAGATTTGCTGCTTTTCTTTGTCTTATGTTCTTGCTCTTATGTCATTTTGCGAAATATGCATATTCACTGTCTTGCTGAGAATTAGATGAGAAGATCGATACCACTCTTATATCCTGTCTGTTGAATATAAGGTTACAGCCAGCAGTACGTTAGCTTAGCTTAGCACAAAGACTGGAAACGGGGAAACGGCTAGTCTGGCTCTGCCCAAAGGTAACAAAATCCTCCTAACAGCTCCTCTAAATCTCACTAATTAACATGTTACATCTTGTTTGTTTAATCTGTATGAACAACAAAGCGTAAAAAGGAGATGGGACCAGTAACTTCTTTTTGCTAACCTAAGCAAACCAGCTGCTAGCTGTAGCTTCATATTTAGCGTACAGACATGAGAGTGGTATCAATCTTCTCATCTTACTCTCAGCATGAAAGAGATTAAATGTATTTCCCCAAATCATGAACTATTACTTACAAGGTATAGAAAGTTCAGAATTGTAAATTTGTAGCCACTAGGCGTTAATTGCGATTAGCCCTTCGAAATGTTGTCAGTTGCTGTTAATTGCTCCTATATTTCCTTATTTCAATTTTATTATATTCATTTTATGGTCAGATGCTGGAATTTAACTGTTTTGGCAGTGTTTCGTCACACCGAGAGATAAAAAAAAAAAGGTATAAAGGTAAAAAGAAACAATGCTCTCACGTGGGATTTGCCTTTAAGGTGTGATTGACAGTCATTAGGCTAATTAGTGTTGACAGAATGTGACTAATAGGCTTTTATCACAGAAGACGTAGGAAAGTGTACAGTAAGTATAAATCATAAAATTAGTGATGGCTGAATTCCATTTAGCTGCTTCAGGTTCAGGGTCTGTGTATTGTGCATGCTAATTAAGAGCACTGGGTCTGCTACTTCTGCTAGGCAGTGACATCATTCACACTAGCAGCCCAGGGCATGCTTGTCCTACCATGTCTTTATCTAATCTGTCAGCCAGAGAGGCTTTTTGTCTCTCTGTACTTGGTATTCTGATGTCAGTCAGTGTGCTGGACGTACCATCACTTCTTCTCCAGCGAACAGAGAAAAGAACACACAGTGATGACATTTAGATGATTAGCAACCTCTGGGGTGAGATGACCGGTGCTCCCAGTTCCCTGCTGAATGTGTCTGTGTCTGTGTTTTTGTCTAATGGAGACTTTGTGTCAATAGTTTTGCCTTTATGTATGTGTGTGTTTATAAATCAAGACTGGACAGAATTGTTGACATGCTAGTTATAGGCATTAGCTTGCTTCAACATGAAATTATATCACTTAAGTCAGTGTAGGTTGAGGTCTGAAGACTACAAGTTTGAAAATCTAAGGGTATGGAGTGCGCTTACCAGACCTCTGTAGCCCACTCCTCATCTCAGCATGAGGCTACATTAGCTGTTGCTAGAATAACACATCTAAATCTCCAATCGAACTGTCGACAGTCAAGCTGCATTGTGGGTAGTGTAGGCACACAGTTTTGATAATAAAAAAGACTATCTCTGGTTCTGCTGCATCATTTTTGATCTTTTTTTAAAAAAACTGTCCATTGTGAGTAAATGTTAAAGGAGTGCAATGCTAAATCGGTGGAGTACTCATTTAAAAAGTCCATTAGTAATTGTAATTTGTTTTCATACCTCACAGCTAATACACCAGATGTTGTTGTTGTAAATGAGAGCAGCAGGCATGTTTGCTCTTGACCACAGTTATGAGAACGATGCTCTTCACAAAAGGATCAGTCTCTTGTTGATGCTGTGTGAAAAACGAAAGCTAAAGTACTTGCATGGTACTGTTCTTTGTCTGTAGTTAGGTGCACCGTATTTGGAGAACTCATTGCTACCTGTCATCTTAATTAGGGCTAAACAGAAATTTTGGAAACATGACAAAATAATCAAATGTCAAACCGAATTTGGAACGTGCACCTGAAGCATAATTTAAAGTATTGAAATTTGTGTACTGGAGTAGAGAGGTGTTGAAAGGCAGTCTGGATTCTGGATTCAGGTTAACTAGTAGTGTGTTGTCTCTGCTGGCACTGTTCTCACTCATCAGGAGGAGCCAGACTGGGCAGCAGTTCAGGGCTTCCCTCAGAGCCACTGATTGACCCAGGCTGTTTGGCTCTTCCCAGATAAAAGACTACTTTCTGGACAGTGAGACCAAATGCTGTCTCAAGTTTAGTCCTCATCTCTTTCTTTGTGTCTGTCTCACTCACTTTCACTGTTGTACTCTTGTACTCTGTTAGACCTGGGCAACATATATATATGGTATACCCTGCCTTTCGCCCAATGTGAGCTGGAGTAGGCCGTCAATGCTGGGTAGGAACTTAAATTGACATCAAACAAATCAACTTGACTTAAAGGAGGCACCACAGGACTTGATGGCAGTTGCATGGTATGCTCTTTATCTCACTGAACCACTTGGTTTGTTTAAAGTAAACTTCACTTTGACAAGGCTCCAGAGTACAACCATTTTTTTAACATATGCAAGTTAAAATCTGCCCAGTGCCACTAAAATATTCTCTGTTTAGACTAGTGTGACTAGAGTCACGGTGGCCTGATAAACATATGATGCCTCTGCCGTGAGTATGTGCGCTCTGCCTCGTATAACATCTTTATAGTGTTGCACAAAACAGTCTCTGTGCAGCAATCTGGACTACATGAACCACAAGGTGCTCTGTAGGCTGATCCTGATGGACCCAGTGCGGTGCTCATGTACAGCAGTTACAGTATTTGTATGTGCCTTGACTAAATAGCATGTGTTGGTAAGGGGAAGAAAAGGGTCGTTAATACCCTTTTTTGCATTTGCATTGCAAATTTGTGCAGGTAAGACCATATTTTGTGGCCAGGAATTGAAAAAGTAACTGCCACCACATGTGTAGCTCAGCTTACACACATTTTATTACCGTCATTGGAATATGGAGAATCTTACCCTATAGCAGACTGTATGGAAGGGGTCGGGAATATGAAAGCTTCTTTCATATATACTGAGGTTCTCCTGTCTTGACTTACATTGAAACACTCAGACTCTGTTTTGTACCAACACACACACACACACACACACACACACACTCAAGCATCGTATTCTCACTGCGCTATACAGACAAGCAAATACACACAGCACTTTAAAAAAAACAAAAAACCCTCATGGATCTTGGCATGCTGTGGCAAGCGGAGCCAGCTGTACTGTGCTTATTCAGTAAGTTTAGAGGAATGTTAACAACCTCCTTAGGAATGCTGCATTCCAGAGAAGTGGATTCCCAGTCACGTTGGCGGATCCAGACGCAGGGGCCCACTGAGGGAGAACCTCCATCTCTGACAGTGGGGCAGTATATGTTATATGATCTATAGAATATAGGTATATGATCTATAGAACATGCTGTATCATTTTTATACTGGGCTCAGTAACTGTCTTTATCCCAGTGTCATGGTACTGACTACAGTCTGGCTAATGCTGGATTTGTGGGGCCAATACTGTACAGATATAAATATTTGGGAGGTTAAAAAAATCCAATAATGATATATTGGTAGATTTTCATTTTTTTAAGGAAACACATAACACACACACACACACATTTTTGATAAAAATCCATAAAATTATGACCCAGATGCATACTAAGAGGGACATTTTACAGTTGAAATATACTTAAGTAAGTGCTTTCTGGTGGACAAACTATGTAATAATGGCAAAGTTACCTAACTCCTCTTAAGGTCCACTCACTACCTTTTTCTGGAGCTTTCCACCACATCGTAAAAAACTACAAAGTGGTGCTTGAGTTAAGCTTATTTCGTCAAACTACTATTTCCAAGGTCAGAAATTAACTTCCACGCTCTACCTCAAAAAAAATATTTTTGGCATTGCAATATGCCAATTCAGTATATCTGGAATAAGCTAATATCGGAAAAGAGCCTTGAGTACTGAGTGGTCTGCCTGGTCCATGATTTTTCATTTACGAGTAGATGAAAAAGCTTGTGCATCTGATTTCAACTCCATTCGAATAGCTTAAGGGAATAGTTTAGCATTCTTACCAAGAGTTAGATGAGAAGATCGATACTACTCTGATTTCTGTTCACTACATATGAAGCTACAGCCAGAACCAGTAACTTCCTGGAGTCTCCGCTGGTTGCCTGGCAACATATCCCACCTGTGAAATGGTGAATTGTCTTTTTTATGCTTCTGTTTTTGTACAGATTAAACAAACCAGATATAACGTGTTAATTATAGTAAAATTTAGAGGTACTGTTGGTGGATTTTGCTACCTTTGAACAGAACCAGACTAGCTGTTTCCTTCCTGTTTCCAGTCTTTGTGCTAAGCTAAGCTAACCAGCTGCTGGCTGTAGCTTCATACTTAGCGTACAGATATGAGAGTGGTATCAATTTTTTTCATCTAACTCTCGGCCAGAAAGTGAATAAGCGTATCTCCTAAAATGTCGAACTATTCCTTTAAAATAAGCCTTATAATTGCATGAATATGCTAAAATATCCATCAGCATAAACTTGCCACAGGTCACTGTCCTATTGATATTAACCTCTTTTTACTCCATCTTTTCTGAACTACTCCAAAGGTTGACTTTTTGGAAGTCACAAGCTCCTTTTGGACACTAATAATATCAGGTATTTTACTTACTTTTGACAAACAACATAAGATCACCACTGCCAGAAACAAATCTGATATGTTTCCAAATAGTTAGCCATTGGGGCATGAACAAAAACAATCATATTTCCACGCTGACATCTCATCACTTGCCATTTGGAAAAGAACACAAACTTTTACTGGTTGGAACAAAATGCGACATTGGGGGGCAAAAAAGAAAACAGACTGAGAGATAGACTGTGTGTTTTTCCTGCACCACCACTTTGTCCTTGGACCAGTGTCTGGGAAAGTGCCTAATGCTGAATTCCAGACGAGCTCCAGAAGTGTTGCTGACTGTTTGTACCTTCACATCACAGTCTGTTCCCAGACCTGATCCAACAGGACTAAACTGCTTTCCTCAACAACTGCCTCCTTGTTCTGCTCCTCAGCCCCTCTTCCTGTCATCTCGGCCCTTTCTCATTTTCTTCATCTCCGTAGGGACAGGTATCTCCTCATTGAGTCTCTCCTCCTCCTCCTCCTTTTCCCATACCTCCTCCTCTTTTCTTCTCATCCCCTCTGTTCCTTTCTCTGCTGATAGCCGAACCAGCTGTGGCTCCAGCAGCAGCAGCTGCCCAAGCTCTACACCTCTCATGCACAGATGCATGCCTGTGCGCTTACACACTATACAGACTCTTACGGACATAGACAGACACATAGACAGTGTGTGTTGTGTGTTAGTCGACCAGGATGTTCCTGTGTCTCTTCCCACCGGCTCACTTGCTGGGCTGCGGATGTTTTTCCTGTCTCCCTCTGTGTCCCTCACTTTCTTCTGTCCTTTCTTTGCATTCACTTACTTTCTATCAGCTTTTCCCATCTGTTTACAACAGCAGCTTTCCCTCTCTGTCTCTCCCTCCCTGCATGTCTGTCTGTTTCTCCTTTGTCATTCCATAATTGTGGTTTTCCAGGCATTGTTGGGTTTGCATCCAGTGATTCATCAAAACACGTTAAATGTTAAAATCTGTTTGCCTCATTTATCGTTAAAGACAGAAAGCATTGTTACTGGCATGTGCTCAGAAACAGTGGTGGCAGAGTGACTGTGTTGGCATGCATGTGCTACAGTAAACTATACAGAGTCTTTTGCAGTGTTGTAAACATGCAGAGACAGAACTTAATAAGCCAGCACGTACTGAACGTATTTGCACAACCTCCTTGATAATTACTATACATGTCTCTTAGAACAGATGGACCAAGACCTCCAGAACTACAGCAGCACTCACAACCTTTTTGGCTTGTGGCTGCTGGCGGTAGCTTCATACTTAGCGTACAGACATCTGAGTGGTATCAGTCTTCTCATCTAACTCTCAGCCAGAAAGCAAATGTGAACTTCTTACAGTACAAGCCAGTAAGGCTACCAAAAACTAGCCTACTGACCACTTCAGCTGTCTCCGTCGGTCACGTGACCTTCGCCTTGCAGGTCGTAGCGGTCCGTCAAGAGTCTCCCAGTGTAGGAGAGAGAGAGGACAATATCCTCTATGAACCAAGAGTCAGTAATGGTGGCCACATGTCTCACCACACATGCAAACGTTTAACCATGCTCCTCCCCTGTGTCACACTCACAAACACTTACACTCCATTTCTTTGTTTTTTGTCTGTCTCCTACAAAGCAGGTATACGTTTAGTTTAAATTCACTTCCTCCTTCTTCCCCTCAGCCTGCATGTCTGTTGTCGGTCTGTCTGCTCCATTTCTCTTTGTAGCATTCCTTCTTTGCAGCCCCCAAGGCCTTCGTTCCTGTAACTGATCTTTATTTCTGTCTCCATATCGCTTCATATGGAATCAATATTTTCAGTTGGACAGTATAGAAGTGGTAAGAGTTAGCTGTAGAAGAGAGTGTAGAACAGTAGAGGGGATGTGAGGATAGAGGAGAGATGAAACAGATGATGGGAGAAAGAAATGGGTGAGAGAGAGAGAGAGGAGAGAGAGTGGAGGGAAGAAGAGACAACAGAGTGAAAGAGAAAGAGGAGAAACACATGGAAAACGTGTTTGAAACAAAGGGGAGGACTCTGTAGATCTCTGGAATGATTTAAGCTGCCTGCCTGACTTGCCAGCACTGAGACGACTGGTGAGCAGGCTGCCAGAGCAGAGGACAGCAGATGTGTTCAGGTCTGGGATGGCTGGATTGATGTATCAATTCTATCCAGAGCTTGATGCGTGGAAAGCCAGAGCTAGAGTGGTTCGCTTCATGCACTGCACAAACACCGACTCATGCGTCGCTAGTTTGGCTTGGAGATCCTGAAAGCAGCTCATTTCTGCACCGTCAGTGAGTCCAACCTGAATCATGTCTCTTCTCCGTCTGCAGAATTTACGATCATTTGAGTCAGCGTGTCTCTTCATTGTTCCAATCGTAACCCATGATTTGTACCTTTGGAAACGGTCCTGACGCGCTCACACACTCTCACATAGACACTCGCACACACTGTAGTTGTTAAAAGTCACTCACTAACTTGTCTCAGGTCCACCTCTTCAATTTGCTCGCTTCCAGACGCACAGATTGTGCACAGAACCACTCGTGCGTCTGTTAGCATTTGAATGCTGCCGCTTTGAGGCCTCGTATTTAATTCAGGCATTCAGCTGGTGTCAGATGTTAGAAAAAAATGTATGATTTCAATTTTAATATGATCATCCACATCTCTCCCTGGCTTCTTTCAGCCTTCAAAAGTATAATTTTCCATAATGTTTGCCTTCAAACCAAAACAAGATTCAGAGGATGTACTGCACAGCTGAGGCTGCAATGGTGTTTTTTTCAGTATTAGTTTATCAGAAGGTTTAGTTTCAAGTCTGAACATTATTTTAAGAAAGGAAGGAGGGAATTTTTTAGAAGGAAGTATCAAAGCAACTTCTCCATTTTAAAACAGATTTCTTATTATGTGTTATTTCTGCTGGTCCATGTCATCTGCCTTTATAGAGTATTAGGGGTAGTAGGGGAAGTTGCTGCTTGTGCCCTCCTGTGCATTAAATTGTTCCTGACGTGCATCCCCCCCTTAATTGTGACACATTGAACCATTTGCCTCCAATGTCTTTGACTGGGAAAAAAAATGGTTTTCTTTGATGTTGCATCATACAACTTTTGTTAATAACCACAAAGCTAGCCTACGATGGGCAAGACTGTCCAGTCGATCACATGTCATTTACTGCGCTCAGTCTCATGTGTGTATGTGTAGGGTTCTAACTTCATTGCAGCTTCAGTTATCCTGTGAGGGTCCCACTGGTCTACCGTTTGCATGCGCTCCCAAGTAGAAGGCAAGACCTCAACAAAAACAACCATGAGAGCTGTAGGGTCAGCAGATCTTGTCTTCTATGATTCGTAATGTTGAGACAACATATTGGTGATTATAAATGTGTGTGTTTCAGTGGCACCTGTCTAATTTTTCCAGCACTGTCACTCTACACTGCTGTCTCATACTGAGTGTCTTGTTGCCTCCAGGGAGCACAAGTATCTAGTTTCTGTCCATTATTCCAGCAGTGGTATATCTGCCTACGGTGATGATGGTTCTGCCCCAAAGCCAAAAAGTTTCTCACAAGTTCCAATGTTTCACACACTGGACTGGGTTTACACTAAGCTTTGAGGCTACAATATTTTTCAGCAAACCACCACATTAATCACAAAACAGCCATGAGCCACAGCTGTTATTTGTGTCAAATGTAGCAGAATGTACACATGACAATCATACATACATGGACTGATGGCAATATAGTTGAGCAAAAGTCTGCCTGTGCTTGTTTGTTAATAATAATAATACAACTAATAATACAAAAGTTGACATTTTTTGTCTATCCATCACCATTAATCAGCAGCCAAACCTAATAATCTCCACATTTAGTGTGTCTACATGTTCATAAAAGCTCAAACATTCAACTCTCCTTATACAGATGCTGTGTTCACCTACAGACCACAGCTTAATGCTGGGTGTAAATGGGCTCAGTGTTGTCATAGCCCTGAAGAAAAAACTGTCAGTACAGTTGAAATGGTTGATTCAAGTCCTGCAAACCAAAAAATCCTCCAAGTCCAGAGCTTTAGTGGTGTGTATGTGTTTTTATGAACACGGCCTATTAAGCAGTTTTTCTCTATTTCTATCTATCCCTCATCTCTCTGCTCGAGCAATTTAACGATTTCCTCTTCAGCTGCATGTTTGGCTCGGACTTTGGAGAAACAAACTCTTAATGTTTGCTCAGTCTGGTGACCTCCTCACCTCACACACTTCTCACTTATCTTTCTCTCCACCTTACACACACACACACACACCTACCTGTCTTATAGTAGTTTATTTCGTCGTCGTGCTTGTCTGGAAAGCTGGTACTACAGTTGAAAATTCAGCCAAAACAGGTCAAACTGGCCAAATGTGCTAACTCAGACAACACGTTGCTGCTCTGCTGATCCAGTGTGTTTCATTCTTTATCTAAGGACTACATTTTAGTTTTTGGACCCAACTCCTAAGCTACCTCTAATGAAGATGATTTGACCTTTTTTCACTTCCGTCGCTCCCCCACCATCTTCCTTCTTTTTCTCCTTTCTTGACCTCTTTACTACGCGTCCTTGTTTTCTCCTTCCTTAATTGATCAGAGGAAGCTTTTTTACCTTTCTGTGATTATTGTACAGTTTCAAACCATCTAACTGTAGCAGATACGCCGGTCGCTAATGATTAGTTTGGTAAAAAATCAAAACTTTCCTAAGGCAACGTCAGACTGATCATTCTTGTCGTTCCCTCTGAATATCAAGCCAAGCCCCCTTGGCTCTGCACATTAACTAGATCACTTCCTAATTTTCTAACACCAGATACAGTAGAGCAGACATATATAGAGTGAGAGAAAACATTAACTGCCTTTTTGTGTTCTGGCCTACTCGCAGTTGCTTTAAGAGAATTAAACCTGGCAAAGCAGTCAGCCTTCATTCAACTAGGAAGCAAGCAATCAGGAGAAATGCTCGCAGTTTAAACAAGTAACTCAATATCAAAACATGAAAGACAGAGAAAGAAGTCCACAATGACTCTTTATTGCTGTTTGACATACAAACAGCGCACTGTGGATGGTTGATGTATCTTGGCGCAGTCTTTGGATTTGTTGGCTGGCTGAGTGACTGACCGCCTTTTGGCTGCTACCTGTGGTACTCAGCTGAATGATGGATCGGGTGCAAAGGCTGTATGTCCCACCCCGCGGTCACCACTAATGAAAACCAGGCATGAGGAGGCAGCTGCTTTCACTGCCTGGATCTCTTATGGTTGACTATAGGAAACTGGGAATCAATGTCATGTCGCGCTGCAATCAGGGTATTTCAGAGGCTAATACACCATAGTGGTAGAATACCAGTGTTTGTTAATAAATAGAGCAGATAGTACACATGCTACGTTTGAGTAGATTCACCACAAATCTTTCTTGTAGCTGTTTAGACATCATGTGGGAAAAATATGCTACTTTACCAATGCACCTGTCATATGAAATATTTTATATTACCATTGGTCCAGTTTAAAACATTTAGAGGAGTCTAAAGCCTTCTGTCATTTAGAAAATTTCAGTTATTGCCCAGAGTGGAGACTGATATTGGCATTATATTGTTGCACGTGTTGCTAATGCTAACATTTTGTTTACAGGCTATTTATAGGCTGTATGTCTTATTTAAGTTGGCCTTTATTTAAGAAAAGTATATATCGAAAACAGTCAACGCACAGACATTACATTGATATCTATCTTCTCATCCCAATTTTGGAAAGAAAGTGAATTGGCGTATTTTCTAAAGTGTTGAACTGTTTACTTAGAAGGAGGGAAGATGAAATGCTTGATGCAGTACATTTTCCATGGATACATTTCTGTTTGTTTCTGTTGTTTTTTATTTCTCACTAGCTTCCTCTTTCTCTACCGTTCTCTTGTAGCTTCATTTCTCCTATCACTTTTCATTTCCTCCTTCTTAAAATAAGAATCTTTCTTCCTTACCAAAGATACTGATATAAGTCAGCTTTTTACATATTTGTTGCATATTTGTTTCTTTATGGTAAATGCTGCACCTGCCCTATATAAGACTAACTGACTGTCTAAACGAGAGGCTGGTGGACTCAAGAACTGAGTGACTGGCTGACTGTCCTACAAGCTTATTCTGAATGATCCCATTCAGTCAAAATCATAGCAGAGAATGAGGGCAGGTAGACTTGACGGTTGCAGACTAAACAAAACTTGTTAGAAAAGAGAAGCAGTCAGATCACGTGATGAATAAAACAGGACCCGGGCCTCTGCTTTGTATCATTTTCCGGTGCTCTGTGTCAGTCTGGCATTGGTATCTGTTGATCTGCTGGGTGGACCTCTGCTGTTCTCAGAATAATAAAACCTAAGAACTGAAAAGACGTAGAGATAATAGTTTACTTAAATTTCTTAAGGGAATAGTGTTATCGAGGCCACAGACTGGCTTGACATTGGGCAGATGTGCATTGAGCCATGAATGCAAGCCACATCTTCTATAAATGTTCCAGACTGTTATATGATACACATCTTTCCTTTAGTATTCACACTTATCATTACATTCATGTTATGTGCAGCCATGTGTCAAATGTGTGCTGCGTGTAAGCCAGCTGTAATGAACTCTTGAGAGAGAGGAGTATTCCCCTGCCCCAGTATAAACACAGACAGGAGTGAAAAGTCTTTGAGTGTTTGACTCGTAGCAGGCTCCTCCTCTGTGTATTTTTATAAAGCTATAAAGAACACCATGTAGAGAAAGAGCACAAGTCAGCCATTATTCCTGGACCGCTCTCGAATTGGCCACGTTCCCATAGAAAACTCCAGCTTTGTTCACTTCTTAACTCTCTCTCTCCTCTTATCCCTCTGCATCTCCTCAGTCTATCGCTCTCCTGGTATGCAGTGTCATTACTATGGTATTCTATGGTCTTTGTTGCAGCCACAGCTCAACACAGTGTTATTTTTCTCTTTGGGAAGTAGCACCCACACACACGGCCTTCAGCATGTCAGCACAGCCACCACAGAAAATCAGAAAACCCTCTCATCACCACTACAGAGAGACTTAAAGCACCCCAGTTTTTTTTTGATTAATTAACCTAAAGATGTACACTGTTTTTTTTAAATTAAGTAGTTCACAGTGAAACATTATTTTTCAGTTTGCTCCCAGTACCTTTCATACAGTAATGTTTTTAATAGTGGAAACTGCCTGAGATGATTTGAAATGGAAATGAGTTCACTCTTTCTTTGCACATTTAAAGATAAAGACCAGTTTAGTAGTGATTTGGACCCTCATTGACCCTGATAACAGCTGCCACATGTCATGGCAGTGACTCAGCATGAAGTCATACTAATTGAACCGACAATTATTACCTGCCAATTCAACAGCAAACTACACTGCTTGTCAAGAAATATTTAGCGGACTGCTGGAAATCTTGGTGTTATTTTTGAAGCAAATCTTTGTTCTAAGGACCAAGTGAAGAAAGCTGTCCAGTAGAGTTTTGTTCTTTTTCAGGAAAATATCTCAAATGAGGTCATTTTTGCGTCCTGTAGCTAGTCTAATAGTATCTCTGTGTGTGTCTTATTTCCTACAGGTGGCCTACCTGGGTAAGGTGACTATCTCTGGGACCCAGTTCCTGTCTGGCTGCACAGAGTCGGCGGTGGTGGGTCTGGTGGAGCATCGTGCCCTCGCCCAGCAACAGGGCACCTGCCCTGGAGGCAACTCTCTGCTGGAAATTCGGCCCTTCCAGGTGCGTCTTCACCACCTGGACGAGCACGGCGAGGCCTCAGTAACCATGGACACCTACCAGGTGGCGCGGATCGCCTACTGCACAGCCGACCACAGCGTCAGACCCAATGTATTTGCCTGGATCTACCGGGAGATCAACGACGACCTGTCCTTCCAGATGGACTGCCACGCTGTGGAGTGCGAGAGCAAGCTGGAGGCCAAGAAGCTGGCGCACTCAATGATGGAGGCTTTCCGCAAGACTTTCCACAGCATGCGCAGCGATGGCCGCATCCACAAGAGTGGCTCATCGGACGACTTTGCTGAGGACTCATCCACCCCTGAAGACTCGACCCCGGATGACGGTTGAACTGAAACTCACCTAAACTCCTGATCCCCATCCTGACAAAGCGAGGGGTGACTGGAAGGATGGACAGATTACCTGCTCTCTCTCATTCTCCCCTACTATCACTTTCTGTTATCAATTTGGAACAAAATTAACTGACCCTGTGAACCAACACGCCCAGGATAATGAAATAACTTTTAAATACTGTAAAGGAAAGGTAGATGAAAAAGGAGATACAAAAGACCTACATTTACATACAGGGATAGCAAAGTGCTGCCACTTTGAATAAATGGCCCTCAAAGACTCACAGGGGCCTTTGAAGCACCTCTGTAAACGCCCTCAAGAGATTGACTCGACATTTCCATTGCCATTTTCAACCACTGTCACTCCTGCACCCAGCAGAGACACTGTTTGTGGTTCTTAAGCTTTTTCATCTAGGAAACAACAAACTTTAGTCCCTGTTCTTCTGACCCCAGCTCATGACAACCTATTGCTACTCTTGCCATGTAGGGACCCGGCAGAAATAGGCCTGTGACCTATTTCGGGTCCCAATCCAGAGTTCATGAGACTGTTGGAGCACATAAATTCTTTAAATGTTTAATTATGTGGATCTCTGTTACAATGCCTTCGACCTTGGTAATAGCAAATGAGGATGTGAAAGAAAAGCTAAGCCTTTAAGCACTATTCATATCATCACTATGGTACCTTAGTCCAACTCCAAAATTATTCGCCGGCATGGCTGTTACTCATGTGGACGATGGAGCTTCTACCGCTGTCTCCGTTTAATAGGTACTTAAAGATTCAGAGTATGTGTAAGGCGCCTGGAGGAATATAAGTGCTACATAGATGTTACATTTTAGAAGTTCTCACTGGGCCTGTCTGCGACACCTTAATCATCCACATCTGACTTCTGTTTTGAGAATACCAAAATTCAGGCTGGATTTTGCCTGTCGGATTATGTGCCTCACTTTCCTCTCACATTAGTTTGGTCTCTTACCCAGGTCCCAGCGTGTATGTGTGGCCGTGTGTGCGTGCCGATCTTTTTTTTTTTTTTTTTTCTGTGTGTGTAGGTGTAATTGCTTACTTCTGTACTTTGTCTATATGAATGTACACGTGAGTGCTTGCATCTCTGTGTGCAAAAGAGAAAAGAGGAGGAAGATTATGGGCGGATATCGAATGATTAGCTGGAAGGGACGACTTCTTATCGCCCCGGAAGCATCCATTTTTGATGCTTAAGGAGGCGTTTTAAAATCAGACATGGTACTGTGACCATTTGCCACGTTTTCTTACTTTTATCTGGTATTAAATGAAAACATAAGTATGAGAGTCTGAATGTGCCAGTCACAGAGGTTGTAGGACCCTAAAACACAGCCGTCCAAGATAACGATTGACACCTCCTGGCCTCTGCTTGAATGTATGATGAGTCCAACGTGCTGTGAGCACCTCGCACCATCTCCAGTCACTTCAGTCTCCCATTATCTCCTCATGCTATCACAGACAGTCAGTGACCGGTTTCATTCTGCTCTGCTGCCCTGCATCCCCTCCCCGAGCGACTGAGGCACCATTGTGGGGCAAAAACTCATCAGAGCTCCACGCCACTTTCTTCTTTTCTAACTGGACTGTATTGAACAGACTGGACACTATCGGTGGAAAAAGTCTTTGGTCAGTGACTCAAACAGAATGATCAGGTGGCTCTGGTCAACACAAACACACACACACACACACACACACACACACTCAAATATACACACCTACATACAAGTATACATATGTACACACACATTGTATTTGAATCTTGCTCAATAAGCTTATGTAAATACAAATGTATCACTTTCCAAATATTACAGCATAAATGTTGATAGCTATTTTAAATAATAACAAAATGTGGAGCACCATCATACGATACAGAAACAGTGTTATAAAGCCTACTGTGAATAATAAGTGGAGAGCCTGATAGCGGTGGCTGTGCGTGTGTGTGTGTGTGTGCGTGTGCATGTGCATGTGTGCATGTGTGTTTGTAAGGGATTGTATGTAGTGGGAAGCGTGAAGGGGTATGTATGGACAGGCCAGAGGGGGAGAATGTTTATGAAGCTGTAGATTACTGTGTCATGTCTGTCTGAAAGCTCAGACGCGCTTTAAATGTTTGACAAATGTTACCTTAAGTGTTTTCTATACAGTGTTTGCAAAGATCAAGAAACAATTGCATATAAAGTATTTACCAAGATCAAGCGTGTGATGGTGTGGTCTGTTTTGTCTAAAAATCCACATCTCATGTCACTGTCACCAGAAGTTTTTCACTCCTTAAACTCAGCTTGATTTTAACTTACTGGATTCCCTGTTGCGGCTGCGTGTGGGAGGATAAATACAGAGCATGTTCAGTTTCAGAACAAACAGAATTGGTAACCAGATGATGCTCTGACAGGGTGCCAGGACAGATGTAAACCATAACCTCAGTCGTCCTCCTCCTTACACACGTATTGCAGCATACTGGAATGTGACTTTTCCTGAAACTATTCAAGGTATAAAATCTGTTTTGGTTGTGTCGTGTGTGCTTTAAGAAATGTTTGGATGTGACTTAAAGCCACAATCCAACACAAAAGCTATTCATTCTCTGTTTTCATGGGATCATGAAGCCAAGTGTAGGTGTGTTTGAAATATTTGAAACGACTTTCAGGCTGAATTGTGACCAGGTTTGATCGTCTAGTACAATCACTCCTCCGCTGCGTGTGGTCACAATGCCCTGACCAATCTCATAAACATATCTTTATGGTATTTCCAAGCATGTTTCAGGTTTAAGTGTGACTGCCTTTGTGCTGTCCTCTGAAGGAGGTTTTACTCTCCCATTCTTCACATTCCTCTGACTTCTCAGATCTTTCTTTTATTGCGTTGTTGTGCTCCGGCCTCTCGTCTGCCAGAATGTGGCAGCCCTTTTCTCTTCAAAGTGCCCACATCAATAACAAGATAACTAGCTGCTCTCTGCTTCTGTGGCTGGCGATCATTTTGCAGCTTAAGAGCTGCAGAGAATTGGAGGCAAAATGGATGCTGTGAAGAATGTTAATGTGTGTTGAATGAGAACACCGCCTCCCTCTGGCAAGAAGAGCTACAGCCTCTTGCTTTGAACATTTTTTCAAAGAGGCCTTTTCATGTTGTCATGAACAGTCCAACTCCTCATGATGATAATCATTACTTTGTATATGGCAGGAGGGAAACAGATTGTTTTGCTGTTACATAATTGGCTTATTTAGGGTAAAAAAGGTGGCAGAGGCAGAATTCTGTTCACACTGATGGATTTCCAGCACCCCATGGACATTAATGTGCATTGGGCAGACATAATTTCCTTGTTAGAGTTAGGGTTTGCATTAAACATGAGCAGAATTTTAAAACTGTCATCCACAATCACATGAGATAATTTGACCACAATACTGATTATCATCTCTGCACTAGAAATTTTGTAACACTGTCAACCTTCCAGCTCACAAGCTTACACAAGCATCACTGTTTAGATGCCTCTTTGTCTTGGATCTCTGCTGAGCGTACAGTCTCAGATCGCTCTGCACTGTGCTCTTGTGTCTGTCTGACCCACTTCCAGCAGTGCATCGGCACAGAGGGGCCCTGTGGGGCCCAGAAAGAGGCCACCCCGGCAGCCTGCGTCTCTGCTCCACTGAGGCGTCAGTCAGTCAGTCAGCTCACAATACCACTCTGTTACCGCTCCAGCTGGCCGCTCCTCCTCCTCGAAGTCCCAGCCTCCACCCGCCAAGGGCCCACACGCTTGAGGTCCGGCTGGGGCAGGGAGCGGTGCCAATACTGGCTTCTGATCAGACTCCTCTTATTCGCTCGCTATCTCTGCCTTGCTCTCTTTTTCGCTCGGCTGCTGCTCCCCAAGCACGGGGGACCGGGCCTCTTGGAGAGAGAGTGTGGTGGAGTACTGTAAACATACAGTATGTGTGTAACATATGTGTGAAGTGGACCAGGAACTCACTACACATTCTTTCTGCCTCTGGCTTGACCGATAAAGCACACTTCATCAGTCAAGCCAGATACAATATTTAATATTTCTAACATTCACAAATTATTTGTGGAGAGAGTAAGAATAAGTATATAGTAGCCAGGCAGATACAGTAGTAGTCTAAAATAAGAAATCTGTACTGAATTAGCAGTGATTGTTATAGATAGATATAGACTGTAAATATGTAACCACTGCTAATTCAGTGCAGGCATTATATTCATTTTTGTGCACACAAAGGACACAGTCTTTCCCTTTTTAAAGTTTTATTAGTTTGGCACAGACACTGCATTTTTGTCATCATGATGTTAGGAAACTTTTCAAAACCTCCTACCAATATATTAAATGCATTATAAACTGAACTTGAAAGAAAGCTTGAGTAAACATTTCTTGTTGCTGAGAGATGACAAAAGCATATTGTTATTACTTTCAAAGAAAAAGGCAAAATTGAGAAATAATATGGGTGACACTTTGCTTTATGGGTCCCTAATATCCTCAGAATTTCACAATAATTTCCTTGGAGGTTTTCGGAAGGACCTAGTAGTGTTGTGATTTTCTGGGAAAAATAGGAATTTCCTTGAAAGAACTGCCCCATTTAAACCCAAGAAAATATTCATTAATTATTGATTTATTATTGAAAACATTATTCTTTATATATGTGTCTGTCTCTGTTTTCCCTAGAATTAGTAAAAAATGGCTACTAAAAAATGGTACTTTCCAGGAAACTATTGGGAAATGATTAGGAAAATACTTGTAAAATAAAGTGTTACCATCATATGAAGAGAAAACTAGTTTAAAATCCAAAGTACTGAAGGTAATGTATGTTCCAGACCTGAGGATGAATGATGAAGAGGGCAGCCTCAGTTAGATTCTTTCTTTCTGACATACAAACTATTTCCTCTGATCATGTCCAGATCCCCTCTGATCCCTCCTGTTAGAGTCCCTGAAGCCTTCATATGATTTAAGATTCCTGTCATAATGAAATGTGGACTAGAATGAAAGGGGGGACTTAGGTAAGCTCTCAGTTAACCTAAGCCCTAAGCATTCAGCGCACATCGCCATTGTAATACACTGACATGCACACACAGATGAGATGCTGCCCTGAATCCCTGGGGGATAGGAAATGTCTGGACTGAGATCCAGGAGGAGCTGGTTTGTCAGGAACAAGGGATAAGAGTCTGAGAGAACAACAAGCTGAAACAGATCCTGGAGGATGAATGTCAGCTGCTCTGTCTGTCCTACTGTTTTGATGCTATTCAAAGTCTGCTATTCACACACCTATTACTGTTCAGAGTTTAATATAAGTAAACATTGTTGAAGAAGTAAACAGCTTGCTGAAGATATACTTTTTCTGAAAGCACATGGCCTGTTTTGATGTGTTCTGACATGATAAAAACATGATATATTACACTTATATGTGATATTTTACACTTACAAATATCTAACTTTTCAAGTGAAATTGACATTTCGGTGTATTAATAATTGTGTTTTTGCAAAATAGAAATGAAAACTGAATTAAGGGTAAAGTAAGCGGCAAACACTGATGAAGTGATATTTGACAAGCAACATGTGAGTCCAAAAATGAACACGCTTTGAGGTTTGGTGTTATTTTTTTCACATTAAAGGAATAGTTAGGCATTTTCTGAAATTGGCTCACTAGCTTTCTTGCCCAGAGTTACATGAGAAGATCAATAAGAGTGGCCGATCTTCTCATGTAACTCTGGGAATGAAAGCAAATAATCGTATTTCCCAAAATGTCAAACAATTTCAAAACAAAGTTTTGGTAAAAGTAGATTCTCATTGTAGTTTTCCTATGTTGCTATACTAAGCAGTGTCACTTATTCTTAGATTTCATGTAATTTATCCCACTGTTGTGTACTGGTGAGCAGCAGATAATGTGTATGTCCTCTGCTTTATCGTGCGGCTACATTCTGCTCATAGACAAAAACTGATTTGGACGGTTCAGTGCTGAAGAAGGACGCGAGCAGCGGGATAGAAGCAGTGAGGAGACCTAGAGGAAAGTGGAAAGGAATGCATGTGGAGAAAAAAAAGAGGATGAATAGGTGACAGGAGTGAAGAGACACGGCTCATCTGGTTGGGCATCTTGCACCCAGATGTTGAGGGAAGAGTTGGGTAATCCAGCTCTGTCACATCCTGCTGGCTGGGCCAAAATAAAAAACTAAAAAACTTGTTGTGAATGAGGTCACAGACACAAATAGATAGATTCCTGAAAAGAAAAAAACAACACTTTTTTCCCCCTTCTAAATTGTCTAAATAGAGCTCAAGACTAGACTTCATGCAGCTGATGTTACCTTCTTTGTCCACTTGGTGTCATCATAGCTCAGTATTTAAAAGCAGAGTGCAGGGATTGACTTCAATGAGACTGCAATAATGGAACTGCACAAATGCTGAATATAACACTTTTCAAATACCACCATTTGCAAAAGTTGTATTACTTGTTGAATTTATTATAGTTGGCAACCTAACCTATACTTTAAAGAAAGATCTGTACTGTTTTTATGTTGACTTGAGTATAAGACACAGTGGAAAACGGGATTAAAAAGGTTGTACATTTCTCAGTGACCTCTTTATGCTTCCCCAAAGTGGGAGATTTTAAAATGAAATTACTATAATTACTGAGGTAAGACAGGCACGTCCTGTTTGAACAGCA
This sequence comes from Macquaria ambigua, assembly GCA_008360985.2. Classification (NCBI taxonomy): domain Eukaryota; kingdom Metazoa; phylum Chordata; class Actinopteri; order Centrarchiformes; family Percichthyidae; genus Macquaria; species Macquaria ambigua. Next base: position 47,888 of record VMKM01001869.1, read on the forward strand.
TTGCTTGGAGTTCATCTAAATGTTAGAGGTGCCGAGAGGACATTTGAGATGTTTCAGTCTCTTCTCAGTCACTGCAGGGTTTCTTTACTGCAAATGTCATGAATTCTGGATGGATGCCCCTTCACATCTGCTTCCCTTCCCACATGTCAAAGCCTTTGAGAGGAGCACAAAGATGAGATCACTGATCATTGGACACTTATCACGGTGGCAGATCACGATACCGCAGATGATCCTGTTTTTAATCCACAGTTCAGCATACGGCCAGATCTGACCTGGATAATACCCCAAGTCACCTACACGCAAAGATGCAAATAATATAGATTTCACTTTGGAGGCCATGCTGTCAAGTTGAAAAATCTCTTATCTTAAAAGCTTTTTTTTTTTCTAAGCAAGCATCAACATTGTGCCTTCGCAGTGATGAAACTGAAGAGAAAGGGTTTCAGCCATGACATTTCGCTCTGCCTTCTGAAGTAGTGGGCTACCTGTGTGGCTTAGCTGGTTTGATCCTGAAGCCCTAAAAGCTCTGCAGGTTGTTGGGAAGGAAGGAGATGGAACTTACTGCACATCTTCAAAACATCTGAACAGATCTCACAGCACCGTGTTATCGTTTCATCTGACTGTGTGTGTGTGTGTGTGAAAAGGATTCATAACCTTAATCCGAGATGGGGAATGGATTTCATGTTTGTCATCAGTGATAGGAGCGACATATTTAATGCATACAGTAGATATAAAGCACTGTGTGACACGTTTCCTATCTCAAAGAAAGGAAGGCTTAGAACAGAGCTGGCCATATTGACAATGAGATTATGCTGTGGCTTTATATGTTTTCTATATGGTGTATGGTGACTCGAAAACACAGCAACTAAGAGGAAAATAACCGGATTTGATTTGCTGGCAGTCAGTCAAGCTGAAGCAGAATATCTTAATCATATTTCTGTCAGACAACTCATGTTGAAATGTTTATTATAGCAGCAGAACATAGTTAGGGTTTGGCCTCTGTGCTGCGACCTCATCACTCCCAGCAGATATGTTTACACAGAGATATTGGGGAGTGATGAGCAAATATCTTAAATCCCTCAGGTGGATGCTGGGACTGAAAGAACAAGCGGCAATACTGATGCAGGGCAGCAGTGGCATTGACAGGCAGAGGGAGAGATGGGACATTTTTGACATTTAAATAGACCCCCAAATTGGGAGGGTGTGTTTGGTAGATGGTTGTGGAGAGTGAGGTATGACACGTGTAGCAATGCAGCTCGAGTTGACTGCCTGAACTAGCTTGTGTGATAGGTAGTACATATATGGGTATTAGCACTGGTCACTGTTGAATATGTAGCCAGTAATGTAAACGCAGATAAGTAACACAGATCCTTGTCTGTGTGGGTTAATTATTTGTCGATCTGTTGGTAATGCCATGAGGCTTCAGTAGGGGGATCGCGCTCCTCTCCCTCACTCAATACTGACAGTTGAAGACAATAGCTTCGTTTTGGTCTCTTCATCTTTCTCTGTTATTATCCCCCCAGTTTAAGGTAATTACCGTCCACAAAACACTATAAATGTGTGCACACATGTTAGTAATAGTTATCCCACGTTACTGTTGTTAACTATGAAAGACAGTTTTGTGTTTTATTGTTATATTGTGTAAAGAGTTGTTGGCTAACTTAGTTGATGTGTAAGCTAGCTGCCGGAGAGCTCATGGCGCCGCTGTAGAGTCCGGTCGGACTGCCATTGTTATCATTTAAGCTGGTCACTGTTACCTTCACATATTTTTGCTGTAAGGTTAAGGCATCTATTTTCACTGTAAGTGCCTAGGTTCATATGCCAGCTAAAATTGTATAAGTAAAAGATTAAAAGTAAAAGATAATTTAAATAATTTCTCAGTACTACTCAGTACAGACGAGTGAAGGCGAGAGCTGCGTGTGTTTGTCTCTTCAGCGTTCTCCCCTTACTTTTCCCCCTGTTTAAGGGCACAACACTTGCAAGATTTGCTCCATTGTTTTGAGTTGACTTGCCTTTTAAAGAACTAGTGTCACAGCAAGAAATGATCCTAAAATCAAGTGGAAACCAGGTTCAGTACTGTATTGTCACATAAGAAATCCTCTTACTTTTGTGTCTTTTCAAGGTCTGCTGCTTTGATATTATAATGATGAAGCTTTACCCTACAGCTGAATAGGAAATGAAGATGTTTTGAAACCCTCACAAGATGTAAGGCAGAAATCATTTCCTAACAGTCAAAATCTGATAGAACTAAACTCAATTCTGTTTGAAGAGTTTTGGAACAAAACTGAACAACTGCTCGATTATTATGGGATTTACAAACTACTGGCACTGGTGCTGCATCAGCTGCCAATTGTTTTGGGTTTGCTGTGAACGTTAGACGTTAGATTTATCCAAAACTGTCATTACTGTGACACATATTTGAGGGACTCAACATTTATTTTAGTTGCTGCATGCCAACAAAAAAATCACTCTTTTATCTGGATTACAGTCCACTACAGCAGTAGATACCAATTTACCTTAGAATATGAACAGTATCAAGATTCTGCTTTTCAGGAAAACCAATGAAAAAAAACCTTGTATGGGAAAATACATTAAGATACATGAGCTACTACAGCAGAACAGAAGCTAACCTGGAAGTAGCGCACTCTATTGGCCAGTTAAATTCTGTTTTGTGTTTTCCTCATGAGTTTCCTCTCCTCCTGAGATGTGACTTGCATACCCAAACTTATTATTAGCAGTAAGTAGATGCCAAAAAAGTAAAAAATGAACGTACACATGCATGTAGATCCAGCTACTCATCATTTCTGCAACTTTCTGTTCTACTACCAAAAATGTTTCATCAATAAAGCTGTGTCTATGCCTATTCCTAGTTCTCTATCATGATCAGGTCATTAGCCCAGTCGCTTGGCTACTTCATCTGAATTTTTGAGAGAATATTTTTCTGTGTATCGAGGATACAGGCGGGTGATAAATTAAAGAAAAAACTTGACTGAGTGAGTAGAAAAACATAGTAAACAACACAGTAGGAAAAGCACAGGTGTTACTAATAACATTAGTTCTGGACCCAGAAACTGGAGCACAAAATGTTTCAGCCATCATTCATTTTATTATTTACACCAGTTACCAGACCTCAACCCATTTTTTTTGCGATATATTAGACAGTGCTCTCCAAGCTGCTCTACTCATAGTGGCCCAACACTTTACTAAGGCACTTTATGATGTTTTTTTCTTTTATCTTTGCTTTTATTATCAGGACGTGCCTTCTCTGCTATGGGCTTAAAGCCTTCCTCTGAACAGTGACTGTAGATGTAATTAATGTAGATAAGTTAGTGGATATTAGTGGTGGTAAACGTTATTTCTCAATAATTGGACACTTGAGGAAATAACTGATTACCAATACATTTGATTTAATTCAAACAACTGAAGGATTTGCCTTCATGTTTCTCACTGTCAACAGTGCTACTAAATACTAATTAACGCAACCTATCATGTCGTTTTCAATCAGGATTGCAGTACGTGAATGGCGTTGGCTCAGAAGTCTCAGAAGCAACAAGGTGACAAGGTGCTGTCAAGTTTTACTGGTGACAGTAGTGACTGACACTGATGCAGGCTCTGTGTGACTGAGCAGACACCTTTACTGTTTTCATTCGCTGTGACTGATGATTGTTTGACTATCTTCTGAGTGGTCCCTTTGACATTGCACACAATTCAGGTGATTGGTCACTTTATCTCTGAGTGCACATTCAAGAAGACCCTGAATACTGTGGACACACTCTTGTGGACATCAAAGGCCACACGGCGTGGGAACATGATGGCTATTCATTTTACAGCCATCTGGTCAGGGTGAGTCCAGAGTGAGTACAGCAAAATGCATGCTGACTCCTCTGTAATCAGGTACAGGATGTCTGCTGTCAGAACATACGGCTGAGCATCAGAGCGCTGTCAGATGTAATAACGTCGCCCATCGTCTGTCTGCGCACTTTATTGAGGATAATCACCCCGTCTCATCTCTTCACTACATAGGGACTGAAAAGGTCACAGGTCGCTCTCTCTAGATGAGGGGGACGACTCAAACTCTGAGCTGCTGAAATAAGAAGCAGCCTGAATTTACAACCTCAGGACCTTCACTCCTGTCAGTCTCAGTGTACTACACAATCTGACCTCAGACCTCTTCTGTAATTGCTGCTTTCGTAACATTACATTTAGTCTTATGCGCTAAAGATGCTATACAACGTGATTTGGTATGCATGTGAAAACCTTGTGTTACGCTGTACGGACAGCACTAAGCCAGTGCAGTTTTTGGTGTAATTTGCAGTAGTCGAAGATGTATTGAAACATTTTACTTAAAGTGAAGCTATGTAAGTTTTGCTACTGTGGTTAAGTGACAATTATGGGGTAATGGTAAATGTTAAAACAGTAGCAGATGTAGAGTAGGGTCATTAGATCAGCACAGCGACTCAGTAAAGTCCATTATTCAGCAATATCTACTAAAGGTTTGCTAATATCAGCTAACATTAGTCACCACACATTGCTGCTCATACCAGGCCAAGTAAGACTGTAGCAGCAACACTTCTCGGTGTATTGAAGTGAGCAAAGGTGTGTTTTATTGCTTATTAATACATCTTTTAGTTTGTAGGAGGGAGAATGTGTTATTTCTTCTTTCAAAAGTTATTTGGCTTTATGTAAAAGCAGCAATGCCACAGTGTAAAAACACTCAAAATGTTACTTGAGTAAAAGTATACAAGTATCAGTAGCGAAATGTTATATAAGTATCAAATGTACCATATTTTATAAGCTGATTATATGTTTTATGAGTAAAATCCTTATCTGCAAAATAACTAGTAACTATAGCTATAAGAGTAAAAAGTAAAATTTTTGTGGAGCAAAAGTGTAGTAATAAGTATACTAAGTAGCTTGAAAAAATAAGGAAAATTGTATCTACGTACAGTACTCAAGTAAATACACATTTTTAAACTTTTTGTTTAAATATAGTAAAAATGTTTTTGTTTTTTTTAATATTTTTTTGTGTGATAAATTCTGCTCCTGCACTTACCACTTGTTACCACTTACTGTTTTATCTGGCAGACCGCACACAATGTTTTCTCCTCTTTCTCACGTCCATGTTAAAACTAATTTTACAGCTGTCACTTTGCCAGTCATGCCACTGTCACATGCTAACTGGTAGTTTCAGTGAGGTCCTTTGCGGTTCATCAATTGAAGAAATTCTTCACTTTCTTACACACAGCCTTTAGACACCTGTCTGTGCAGTGCCTGTCTTGTCTGGCTTGTGTATCAGCATGACAAGTTATGCCAGTGAGGGCTTTTATAAATCTGTTTTTCTTTATTATGGTCAGCTAATGCAAAATCTTCTGGAATGAGGAAATTAAGCTGTCTGGTGTCTCCAAAACCCCCGTCTTAATGAACACATTACTGAACAGAAACATTCTGCAGCCTGAACTATTACCGTCACTCTTTCCTGCATCAGATCCTCAGGTGGCAGGAGTTCTTTGCAGGTGATTTTGTTAAAGTTCTGCACATTGTTAACATTCACAGTTTCAGTGATACAAGCACAGCACAGCCTCACAGAACGATGCTGTATGGAAACTGAAGAGCTGCAGTCTTTGAACAGCCTCAGAAAACACTGTGGGAGCTGAACTGAGGCTCACAAGAATGCGGCTCACAGTGTTGGTGTTCTCAAACATGTCCAGGGATTAACCCTTCAAATAGACAATAGATGTCCACTTTCAGTCAATAAAATACCCTGCCCTGTGTTTTGAAAAGCCCACTGTGATAAAAGCAGATTAAGTCTGAGCCACAGTTTGAACCAGAGAAACATGATGCAGAAGTGTACACTCCCCGTGAGAAGTATGGAGAGAAACTAGTCTCAGTATGGTCACAAATGTGTATTACATGATCTACAAATGAAATATTTGAAATATTTGCATATTTGTATGCACAAATGCATACAATGATTTGTACGTAATTTCGAGTACTCACAAATGCGTGTTCCAATCCACACACAAATACCAAGCAATTTGAACACGTCAAACTGTTTTACAAATGCACCCATCACAACCTGAATAAATATTAATATTTAACATTCAGACTTTTTAACTTAAACTTCATGGATCTGATCATTTTCACTTTGAAAAAGCTTCCTGTGCATACAAATGTCTAAACATATTTGTGACATTCTTTTGTATTTATATACAGATTGTTAATTGTGTGTGCACAGATCTGTGAAGTTGAAGTTAAAAATCTATGTAAAATATTAACATTTATTCAGGTTGTGAAGTTTGCATTTGTAAAACAGTTTGACGTGTTCAAATTGCCTGGTATCTGTGTGTGGATTGGAACATGCATTTGTGAGTACCCAAAATTACGCACAAATCATTGTACACATTTGTAAATCTTACTTTTCATTTGTAGATCATGTAGTACTACAGAGAGTGATGATTTGGTCCGTCAGATGTTGGTCTATGTTATTAAGCCATGTTGCCACAGTGGTGATAATAACTTTGTACATGTATTTGGGCAGCAAACCATCAAAGTTTCTGCTGAAGACACTGCACTTGGTATTCAAGACCAAAGCCAGTGACAGAGAGACACTTAACCAGCTTAGACAAGGTCCTCAGCCACAATGAAGTCCATCACCAGCGATAACACTTCAGGCTGAGACATCTGACACAACTGATCAAACAGCAGAGTGCTGCATGTCAGTGTTACACAGTTGCTACAGTTCATATAGTATATTACAGTTACTGATTATTAATTAATTAATTAAATGATCACTACTTATACACATAATCAGCATTGGTTTGAAAGATTCAGTCAGTCAGTTTTGACATATTAAACAGTAAAATCCATTTGTAAACTGAATATAATGATATACTGTACTGTATATACAGTATACTGTTTACACTACACTTTGTAGTTTAATGACATGATGTACTATTTTACACAAGTTAGGGCTGATTCATTTCATTACTTATTATTTTCCCTGGAGGAACCTTAAAATTGCATTGGATGTGTTTTCAGAAGAAGAGCTTCTGTATAATAATTATCATTTTTACTCTCTTAAAATAAATGTTTTATAAAACTGAACTTAGAATTCTTACTTATTGAGTGCGCTCTGAGTTTACTCCCTCATCCATCAGCTTTGGTCAATTTTGGTCCTTTACGTCATGTCTTACCTCTAAAACTAAAGTAACCAAACTGGTCTCCTTTTTGTGGGTATTTACTTTGAACTAAACTCACATTAGTTCTCCGTTAACCTTCTGTTCATGAGTCCATGTGGCCACTTGATTCAGCTTCCTCTCTTATTCTCATCATGTCCAGGTGAATCTCTCCAAACTTCTTTGGTCACTCTTTCCAAAGCAGAACAGCTACATCAGCCTCCAGCCAAGGAGCCCTGGTTCACTTAATCAACCTCGATAGTCGCTGGTCACCCCTCTGACCTCAAGATTTGCAATATTCTCAGTCATCAGTGTTTGCTTAGGAGTTTTTTGGGGGTCTGCCAAGCCCAGGAGCTAGAGCAGATCCTTGCCAAAGTCTTCATCACACCACTAAATACTATGTTATAGGTACAAATTACCTTGGTATTTAAATGCTTGTAAATTTTAACATTGAAAGCCCTCTGAATTTGTGTAAGTTTTTTAAAGTGAAAGTTGCTAAGGAGGTCAGGGGAGCTTGTAAGACTGTTTCCCTTAAGTGTCACCAGAAAGGACATTCTGCTGGTCTGTAACCAGACACCTTGTCAGTTGTCTTTATCCTTTATTCAAGGACATCTGTGTGTGTGTGTGTGTGTGTGTGTGTGTGTGTGTGCGTGTGTGTATTTCTGTTGCATATGTCTAAGTAGTTCCTGGACCGTCCCCCTCTGGGTTATCTTGACTTGCCTGTCAACATGTCACATCCCACCACAGCTCTGTTCTTGGAGAGGTGGTTCTAAGGGACAAGCTCTCCAAGGTGTGTGCGTCTGCATATGTGCATGTGTGATGCTGGAATCTTAAAATATCCTTTGCATTATCTACATTTGCCAATAATGATTAGAAATATGCATATTTCTTGCGCTAAAGCACTGTGCTGCTGTGCCTATGCTGCACCAACATGCTGAAAAAGGTGGATAAAAGTGCTCATTGAGATCAATAACAATAGACGCTGTCCCTTGACCCACTGTGAGATAGACAAATAGCTCCAGCTGGGTCAAGACACTGCATTGAGTCCATAAATAGCTACCAATGCATATATATTCAAATACACCATTTCACACTTCACACCACTGTCATGGATCAACAGGTTGTATCGTTAGACTTTTGTCCTAAAACGGCAGGTGTCCTTGAGGAGATGCAGTTGTTCCTCTTGGCATTACAGATGACTATTTAATGAGACATTGTCCTTGGACTCGTCTCCAGGCGTCACAGCTCGCTCAGTACATGAATAAATAAGGCATGGAAACTGCTTCAGGGGAGTAGACAATGACAGGAAAATATAGAGGTAGCACTTGAACCAAATGGACTTTTCTCATGAATAATAATATGTCTATGTGGATAATTTAGGGTATACAAGCAAAGACAAATCTCCCATCAAGCAGGGGAGCCTTCTTCACCTCTGGTGGTAATGAGAGCCTTCCACAGCTTCAAGGGAAGCTAACCCAGAACTCCAGATCGGAAATAGTTGAGCCACTACGAGATTTTTAGCAGCAGCAGGTCTTTTTTTTGCTGCAACCCAGAATTTGACTGTATGAGCCTTTTCTCTTCCAGAAAGACTGTGAAGTAAATATTTAATGTATACCTGCATATCTTTGCATGGAGGTATTGAGAGTGAGAGGAATGACAAAGATCCCTAATTTAAACCTGCAATGACATGGATACCTTTTTAAGCACGTTAGACAGCCAGATTTGTGGCCGAGCCTCCAACTCGCCTCTTGCAGCTGATGTGTTTGAGAGAAACTATGTTAACTACAATACATTTTTGTAGGTAATATATGCTCTAATTAAAATTTTGCATTTGTATATAAAATGGAGGAAATATGGCTACTTTTGACACGTGGAACAGTTTGACATTCTGGTGAATATGCCCATTTGCTTTCTTACTGGAAGTTAGATTGATACCACTCTCTTGCACGTTTTTGGACAAAGCCAGTCTAGCTGTTTTCCAGTCTTTGCTAAGCTAACCGCTCGCTTACTGTGGCTTCATATTTAGAGACTCGAGAGTGGTATCAATCTTCTCATCTAACCCTGCAAGAATGTAAATACATGCATTTCCCTTTAATCAAACACAATTAACCTAAAATCTAAATTCTAAATATAAGAACATTTATATCACATGAATTGCTGTTCAAATGCGACACATTCCCCAGTTGTCTGACACTTTACTTTATTGCCAGATGCACTTATACAAATGAAACCGATCTCTATAAATATATATTTTATTGCAAACTGTAGTGATAAATGCAAACCATGGCTATCCAGATGAGCCTATGTCTATGGCTATAAAAAGATTTGGTGCATGTAGGCATGTGGTTTCTAGGGTGAAATGTAGACGGCTGCAGTGCCAGCCAAATATCACATAACCTTAAACTAGAATATCTGTGTGATTCTCTCCTTAGTTTCACTCTGGTTGACAGCCAATCTCCACTCCTCGGTCTCACTATACTTATTTAATAATATTGGATTCCTTCCCTCCCTCCTCCCTCCTCCTGACCTTTCTCTGTGATTACATCACAATTTCCCATCAGTGCTCTGACATTTCCTTGCCTACTCTCTGTTCATTACAGGCCTTATGGGAGCAAACAACAAGGCCAGGGAGTTCAGAGGCCAAAGCAGACGGTTGGCCTGCATTGGAACGGTGGCAGCGTTGTTGAAAGAAAGACGAGCATCCGTTCGGCTCCCTGGGTCTGAGAAACTCCCTGACGCCCATGTCCTCAGAGGACGAGGGAACACGGGGTGACAGCAAGACATATAGATACAAAGACCAGTGTAGAAGAAAACAGCCTGTCCAAAATACGTTGATATGAGCAACCTTTTATTTTTATTAAGCGATTCAGTCAATATTAAGGTCACATAAATGGTCTGTTTACATAGTGAAAAGATTACTGATATGAGCCATACAGTAATATTGATATATCAATGACAGTAAAACGTTGCAGATACTAGCTTTAAATATGACCAAGTAACCAAGTTCATACATTTTTAAATGTACTTTTAAAATATATACATTTCTGCACTCTCTGCAACATCACATCATTGATTCTGATGCATGAAACATGGTGTGAAATTAGTTCCTTCCAGTGTGTTGGCTCTGTTTCGAGCTGACTGTATTGTCAAACAGGACAGTTTCAACCCAACAAACCATGACAAACCAGTCTTTGTCATTAGCAGAGTTCAGTGTTCTCCAACCACAGCAAATGATGGTTTGAGGGTTTTATAATACTGCATGCACTAACGATTTCATTTTAAAACAAGCATACTGGCTTTTAAAAAGCTTTACTTTTTATTTATTGTCTGGCTCACACTGAGCTAGTGTGATTGATGGATTCAAGGCAGTTACCGAAAATGATGTAGTGTCTGCAGAGAAGGTCTGATCACTAAAAAGGAAAGTGGGTCCCTTTTTTGAAAAGTCTTTTTAAGTCTACAACTTGACCTCTGTGTCAGTGTGACAGTCATTTGGTGAACATCATTGTAGGAGCTCAGCATGTTAAATCAAGTGGGATATTGTATACTGTAGGCCAGGGGTTCTCAACCTTTTGTAACTTAAGGCCCACATTTGATTGTTAAAAAAAAATCAGAGGACCACCTTCCCAAATAAATGAGAAAAAAAAACATGACATCCCGGATGCTTTGTGTTTAAGTGTCTCTGGAACTTCAATGGTTTTAGGGCCTCATTTGACTAGTCCTTGCCTATATGTTAGTGATGGGCAAATGAAGCCTTATGAAGCTTTGGGGCTTTCTTACTATTTGTGCCGAAAAAGATTCGAAGCTTTGGGACTTCAAACTCAGCAAAAACAGTGACATCTGATGGCTTGTAAAACGTATAGCAGCCCTTCATGACTGGGGCCAAGCACCACCACACCTCACTGATATTAATAGTTGTAGTCTCATATGTGTGCAATAAAAGTCCCAAAAGCCTGCGTGTTATTATTAAATCTGTATACTTTGTTCAGAAGTGCTGTGTTAAATATAGATTGTGCAATATGTTACAGTAAAATAATTATGCGTTGTCCAAAAAGACCAGGTATAAAATATTTGCTGCTGGTGGTGGTGCTGCTGCTGCTGGTGCTGCTGCTGGAACAGAAGAGCTGGGATTCCTGGTAGACTGGCCAGAGAGGATTAACATCCAGTACACTTTGGAAGGTCCTGTAATGGATCAAGTTCAAGCACAGTTCGACCCACTCAGTGGCCCAAGAGGGAGTCTTGGAATACAGATTCTCTGTGATCTTATATCCTTTCTGGACTCAATTCATTAACACCATATTTATATGATGATTGGACCCTGGGGGTGGTGGGGGAGGTACTTTTAGAAACTCTGTATATAAATGGAATATCAGTACAATACTGTACAATTTATATAGACAACACAGCCTAGCAATGGCAAGCATCTTTCATTGATTTGTTGCTTTGGTCTGGCTTTACTCTTCACCGATTGGTTACAAAAACTCTGAATTTACTGGCTATGGTAAAACAGGAGGAAGGGCTCATTACCATACAAGAAAACAACGTAAATAACGCGCGTCTTGGACCAGGGACATTTGATCCCTCTGGCTTGCCATATTTTTTGTTTAACATGTAGAGTTTGCCTGAATTTTCTGACACGTTAACACATTATTTTTTATCGCGTTAACGCGTCATTTTAAAGCGTAGATTTTGCCTGCATTTTCTGACACATAATATCTTGAACCCGCCAGTAGGTGTCAGAAAATGACGCGTTAACGCGTAGAGTTTGGTCGTGTTAATTCAGCATTTTGTTTACAGTAATACTACACATATATATTTAATTCTTTGTTTCAGAGTTACACATCTTGCACTTGCCAGTAGATGGCAGAAAATGACGCGTTAAAGCGACAGAAAATGACGCGTTAAGGCAGTAGAGTTTGGTCGTGCCTCCCACATCACTATCTTTTGTTCCATTTTGTGTCACTGCATCCGAGGGAACATTAGCTAGCTAACAGTGGCTAAACACGTTTGTCTCTACCTGATGATGCATAGTGATTGGCTGGTGATGTTCAAATGTAACTGGTCATTGAAAATATGCATTTTAATTTGACATTTTTTATTTATGTGAATACTTGAGCACAATTAGAAATAAAAATAACTAGCTTTGTAAATTAGCCCCCCCCCAAAAAAAGAAAAAAAAAGAAAAGAAAATTAATCTAACCGTTTGGCAGTACCACTGCCTCCGCAGCCCACTAGATGGCGCTCTGACATCCACTGGTTTAGAATAGCTGCTGTAGGCCTATTTATCTTTATTATTAGTCATCTGGGAGTACCCCAATGAGGGCTGTGCTGTAACTCCCTCAGTGAGCTATTACTTTTAGCAAGGGCTCTGTAATCCACAGAACACAAGACATTGAGCCACTCAAGGTCACCCTGACTGCATGTACCTTCAAAATATCACATGAAGATGATGACCATTTGAACCAGCAGGCAAAGCTGGCAATGATATAAAACCCAGCGGATGAGTCTTTTGATATGTTACAAGAAGGGCTGGCTGCTTTCCACTGCATTTCATGCAATCATGATTGCTTTTTTTTTTTTTTTTTTAAAGCTACAGGGCTTTATTCTTTCCCTCCATGACCCTTTCCCTGACATATTCAAAGTAATTTACTAAGTCAATGCAATGAAAATATACTATTAAAAGTAAAACGTTACTATATTATCATGTCAACACACAGACACACGTTTTCATGGCCAGTCCTAAAAAACATCACGTCATCTACCACAGGTTTACAAAACAACTAAAAGAGATAAACTGCTTGTATAAACCCTCTAAGAGCTGTTTGACTGATCTAAGGTCTCTGGTAAATTTAGATTGTCTAAAAGCAGATAGCTATAACCTTACTGGTGATCTTAACTGAGGAATTCTTCGATACTTGTATCAATACAGGTGATAATGCCACAGGGTTACATCTGACCAGATTGCCAAAAAGACACCTGTGGTCTTTTATATTTCAAAGAAAATCAAACAAAAAACAAAATTTAAAAATACTTGTGAGGACAAAGCAGTATGCAACATTACATAAAGGAGAATGTTTAAGGTAGAAATCATAATTTTACACTTAATAATAAAATAATAAAAATGGATGTCTAATACCAAAACAGTATAAATATTACAACCTATAAATATGAACACACAAATGATTTGACTTAAATGTGCAGCTGAAAATGTAAATGAACAGGTAAGTAATCTTATTCACTGTGTCCTCAGGCTGTCACTGCCCTCACATGCACTTTTGAACATGTGGTAAAGAAAACATCCCTCTGTTTATTTCTAATGCTTAGTGGTTTTGTGTGCTGACTTGCTACCAAAGCTACCATACCAGGAGCCAGGCTTATATTTTATGCCCTGCTTGGTCCATGATAAGGGTTAGAAATGGAAGAGCTGATGGGATGTGAGTCATGTCTGGAGAGAAAAAAACACGAGCTCCAAAAATCACTCACCTCCTCTCTCTCTCTCTCTGTCTGTCTCTATCCTTCTCTCACACACACTCACACAAATTCAAAATGCATACACTTGAGCACAGTCATACTATCTTGAGAAAGTCAGACTGAAGTGCCTGATTTGCCTCCAGTCTTCAGTGTCTAGGTGTCAAGGGTCACTCACTCATCCTCTACAATAGACCAGAGAGAAATCATGCATAGCCGCTAGCTTATAATGAAAAGATTGGTGGGTTTAGTGAAGAGCATACAGCTTCTTTACCTAAGAGCATTAGGTTAGTATTCTTAATAAATGGAGAGGTGTTCCTGTGGCGGGACTAGTTGGTTGATTATTATACATTATCTAATGTAGAAGACGTACAACAAACACACAGTTGGTCACTCAACTTAATGAATAGCATCCCTTTAAAATCCTTTTTTCTCTTAAAGTTAAAATATAGATGCCATTTATGATGACAAGCAATACACAAGTGAATCTATGCCACATTAAAGGGTAAATGCTTTTAATATTATTAATACTATTTTTACATATTTTGGGGTCTAAATGACTAATAGGTACAAAAAGTTTTGGAATTGGTCCTTAGATCACCTCAGCCAGCAGCTGCGAAACGGGCTGCGATGGCTGCAACTTAATCCTTGTGGGAAATTGTGCTTGTGTCTCTCTCATCAAACAAGTGCTTGTTTTTGCAAGTGGCACTTTTTCTTACCTTGCTAGAGGATATGTTTAGCTGAAAACAAAATAAATAGGTCATTAGTTATATAAGGAATTAAACATTAAAGAATTTAATGTTCTGATTACCTTTGGACAGAAAAAAAGAGTCTGTTGTAATGTTACCTGACACTATCCGAACCCCTTCAAAATACATGTTTCTGACACTAGACTTACGTACTGTAAATGTTTATTTAACCATCCATACAACAAATATATAGGTGGACTGTCCACTGTCTGCAGGATTCTGCTTGTTGGGGATGTTGGAAGAGCCACAATACCTTACTGACTATAGCAAACACACCACATGAGCACATGAAAAGCCGTTCATTTTCCAGCTGAGTGGTGCAGTTAGCCTCCTGACAGGCCAGTCATCCACATGGTTAGAGAGGCAGAGAGCTAGAGGGCCACACAGAGGTGGAGAGCCAGAAGTAGAAAGACAGAAACCCACAGAGAGAAAGCGACAGAAGAGAGACCTCAGCTGAAGGGTTAATGAAGTCCAGCAATCCTTGAGGGCAGATTACTCATCTCTTAACGAGCTTGCTGCATCACCCTCGCCACCCCTCCACCACCATCCCTCTCTCCTGTTGACTCTCGCTGCCACCAATCACAACTGATTACTGTTTCTGAGTTTACAGCCCCAGGTACCCAGTCTTTTGTCCAAGTCCACATGCATAACAAAAACCTGCGCTGCACTATGCGCAGAGAATGTGCAGAAAAGCTTAATGTGAGGAAGTTATTCAAGGCAACATTTGCTTTAGGTCTAGCAGAGCTTTAGCTTAACTTTTAAGAAGGTGTAGAGGTTTATGGCCATTACTTTGAGGCCCTAAGCCTTGAATATGTGCCTGAGATGATTTTGGTTCATTTTACAGGTCAAGATGACCCTATTAACTGAGTATATTATATCTAATCATATGGTAATGCGCTGTACTTGTCCCCCCACCCTTATTTGTTTAGTCGTTATTCATTTTTTATGATTCATCTGCATAACATACAACTGTCAATTCAATTTATTTTAATAATAATAAAAAAATATATGTTTCACATATACAGGTAATCCTTTTAATAGTGACATCCTTAGTGAGTTATTTTGTCTCTAAATGGAGCTAAGAGCTACAGCGTCAGGCAGACTGTTAATTGCACTGCTTCAGTCACACATAACATCTAGTTAATGTATCAAGCGCTCCCTTTGCCTTAAGGAGGGCTATTTAAACTGTCAGTGCCCCACCCCTCTGTTTTGTTCTGCCACAGCTGCTGCTCATGTAGCATCTCATAAGCTACCTCTTGGCTGTTGGCTTCAGACTGGCCCTTCAAACCAGAAGCATGCATTTTCTGTTGGCATCTTGGGACCTTGGTTACTTTTTGTCAAAGGATTTATTCACCCATCATATTGTGAGTATTTATATTAGCTCTGTTCAGTCATGTTTGTGTGCTAGGCAGCCCAGCAGCTAGCTATACATTAGCCCAAGCTACGTGGCTGCTAATTGTTTGCTTGTTTTGCATCTGTTGGCTGCTAATTTGTCTGCTCTTTGCTGCACATTTTGCATTGTGGCTAAGCTAATGTTGTCTTTGTTTGTTGTCTGGCATGTGCAGCATGAGGCTGTCATGCTGTTGATTCATGTTGTGGTGAAATGTGAGTAGTCTTGTTTGAATATTATTGGCTTTATTGGTTTTAAGTTGTTGCTTCATTGCAAACAGGTGTCTAGAATTGTTGTAATTGTAATGTAATGTTTTTGGCTTTATATAAATGTAAACATGAGTGTTGTCTTGCACTCAGCTATTTACACAATAGTATTGGCTTCATGGGAAACTCAACATGGCTTTTGTCACCCATAGGACATGCAGTCACCTTCCCATTTTTTCACTTACTTAATGTAGCATTAGAGAAATATTTCACTTAAAACCAATAGGTTTATGTAACGGCTTGCTTTATGTACCTTCATATCGTAATTGCATCTAAATTGCTGAGCTCCTATTTTATGGTGTAACTACCAACCCATATGCTCATCGTGCTGCATATAAGATTTCCTAAGAAGAGATTGTCAGCTCCAAGCCATGACTTTTGGAGGATTTTAATATGCTTAATAGCTGAAGTGTGTCTTAGCCTGCTGCCAGGTGGATTTTGTACATTTTATTTCAATCCACTAGACAGTATATTCCCCAGAATGATTGGAGGTGCTTGGTCTTGAAGTGGCCACATGATGGCAGGAGCCTGGCCCTCGCATAGTAGATTCCACATAATAGCTGGCATCACGCTCTGTATCTAATGTGATTTTGAAAGGGGGGGAAGGGGTGGGCGGGTTAATTACCGCCATTCCCCAATCTCTGCTGTGCTGAGCTTGCGGGGTGAGAGCCTAGACACCACATTTAATCTTAGTACATTCTGCATTCATAAAATAAATCTGCTCCCTGTGAGTTGGTCTACTGAAATGCACTGGTGAGTGAAAGACACAAACAAAAACACAATATTATACGCATTCACGCACAAGAATATTGTTTAGCAATAGATGTGTTAAACTTGTACTTGTTATGGTGTGGCATAAGATCAGAGATGAACACACAGTTTGGTCACTTAGCAGAAGTCATCCAGTTGACAGGACTTGACTGCACAGTGAGACTCTTGCTTCTTTGAGTGCTGAGAAAATGCTCTTGCCGACACAAGTTGTTTGTTGTCAGTTGTGTCTGCTATCACCCAAAAAACAATGTTGTATCACTTGGCTGCTTATGTGGTTTGCTTTTGTAGGTTGCAAATACACTGGCTGTGTTCATCATAATGAATAATGAACATGATCATGAATATGCTGCATAAATACAACTTCTCTTTTATGAGTTCTAGCAGAGTCATAGACTATATCAGGCCTGCTGTAGTCTGTCGGTGGTCAGTCCATTGCTTTGGTCCAGACTGAAATATCTCAACAGCCACTGGATAGATTGACATGAAATTTGGTACATTTTTGGTTCCCAGAGGATGAATTGTAGTGACTTTGGTGATCCCCTGACCTTTCCTGTAGTACCACCAACAGGTCAATGTTGTCACTTATCCTGTGAAATATCTCAACATCTACTTGATGGATTGGCACACATTTTTGTACATTTGTGGTTTCCAGAGAATGAAGCCTAATGACTTTGGGCATTTTTATGCCTTTGTTAGTGAGAGTAGAGAGATGACAGTAAATGAGGGAGAGAGAGGAGCAACAAAGGCCCCCGGCCAGAGTCGAACTGGGAACTTTGCATCTTAACCCCTAAGCTACACTATAGCAGTTTGTCCATTACTTTTGTTTATGAACAAATAACTGCAAAAAAGCTCAAAGCACCATTGTGCAAACTTCAAAGTGCAGTCTCAAAGAACTATGGCTATAGTCTCTATCTCTGTTTAATGGTATTTGGTTGTTATAATAATAGAAAGGTTAATGATGGCTGCTATATTCTTAAAGGTCCTTGAAATGAGTACACAGGTAAACAGGGCAACTCTGCAGCATCAATTTGGTGGTTGGGGGAAACTCTTTTTAGGTTGTGGCTTTTCTCTGTAGTTCAGGCTTTTAAACAAGATGCATTTTTAGACATCTTGCCTCGTGTTGCTTTAGATAAAGATAAAGGACAGAAAGAAACCTGCATAATGAAGCATAGATCTGTATTTATTTATTTATTTATTTATTTATAACAACAAGCAGGTGTTCCTCAGCGTGGAATCAAGATTATTCTTTTGTTGCTGTAACTGTGCACTGCACAAAGCCAGCTCCAAATATGGCACTGCTTTTTACCATCTGGAAAAATGCAAAATTCCACCTTGTCCTTGACCTAAAATATTTAAATCTTTTCACTCAGATGACTTAGAAATAAAGGGGAGTTTGTCTCAAGGAGCTATAGGAATGTCCTTGGGCAGTTTTTGTGTGTGTAGCTATGTGTGTTAGAGAAGGTGTGGCGCAGTAGATATCCTTTTATTACAGAAAGACTTTTGGACCTGGTTAAGTCCCTCATACTTTGTCTTTCCTTCTTGAAGCTCTCATAAGGAAGAAATAAAAACTGTAGGAGCCTAAATGCAGTTTATTGATTAACTGTTTAGCATGCAATAATTTAAGTTCATACATAAAATGAGTAATTTACATGGTTCACTGATTTTAAAGGAATTGGAATATTTACAGTATGTATAGGTTGATGTATTTACAACTCATGTTTACAGTAATTCAATAAGTTAATTGCTTATTCCTTGCACTTAAAATGTGTGTGGATAATTTAAAATGTACAAAATCTCATTTATGTCAGATTTGTAATATTTTTCAGAATAGGTGGCTATGATTGTTACTTACTATTAACTGCGCACCTTTAATTGCCTTTATATACTCTCACGAGAAGAGAGCGGGGGTAATCGGGGTCAGTCAGGAAAGCAGAGAGTGGAGCCACACAGTTTTTTGACCTCTCTCTCTAATTTTGATAACTTTGGAAATGGACCATCGTTCTGTACAAATTTTTCCTTGTGTTGAAGTAAACTGTTAAACTTTTACGAGTGGTCCTGTGGATTTTTTTGATGTGGGTTATGATGAGGGGAATCGTTAGCATGTCAAGCTAAGGCTTCATTCATTGGAAACCTACAAAAACAAACAAGTACACGACCAAACAGACATGCAGTTTGTTTGTCCGTACATTTGTTCATGCACAACACATCATAATCAGTCAATCTAGATTAGTGGAATTAAGGCGTGCAGTATTTAGGTGGTGCTGAGCCCCAAGAGCCCTGGACTTGTTCTGGTCTTGTTTGTTAGAGGGTAAGTTTTCCCTCGCTTACTTACACAGCTGACCCAAAAGAGCTACAGTACTGTAGGAAAGGCTTATTCATTGTGTGTGTCGCTGTGCTACAGTCAAAATAGATTTTTTGCATAATATTGAATACATAAGGCCTGAGGTTTTAAGAAGCAGGATGGAGGGAAATACTTCAAATTGGCTTTTAAAAAGATCTGCACTGTGGCATAAACTTACCCTTATTTTAGTTTAGGTTGAGAAATGGTGTTTTTCTCCTTTCCCTTTTTAAAAGAAATGTTTTCAATACCTTTTTATTCTTTCCCAATTTCCTCATGCTTCTTTGAGGAAATGTTGGCTCTGTGTTGGTTCATGAAACATAATTGTGCTGCCATTTTTGCCAGAACTCTCTCTGAAAAGAAATTTTGGTCTCAGGAGACCATCATTGTTGGAAACAGTATTAAATTGTAGTCAAAATTGTGTTCAATCCTTTGAAGTGATGGATGCTTTGTGTTTCATTCAGGACAGCAGCCTTGACACTGACTAAGCTCCAGTTCCTCCTCTTTCTGGCCGGCATTGAGTCTCTGGTTGCTGGATTGTTGATGAAATCCTCCAAGCATTGTCAGGAGATTCACAGTCCTGATATAACAGCTTGTATTTGGCCTCTTGGCCAGCTACTCTACCAGCTGAATATCTGATGATTGGGGATGTGTGTTGGTTCTTTGATCTTGTTCTTTTTATTGATCTGACATTTGAGTACCTATTCTACTCTGTGGATGAACTTGCCTGTTGTCGTACCTTTAGTTATCCAGAATGTTTGTTATCTAATAGTTGATTATTTCCCCTCTTTGCTTCCTTTTGATTACACTTTTCTGGTATTAATGTCAACCTGATGTCATTGCTGTACAGTTTCCTGCATACATGATGTCTCATACACAGTACTCCATCTGTTCTGTTTCTCTTATGGTTGTATTCCAGCAGCTCCATGTTTTTGCTCTTATCTGAAGTACTTCAGATTGCTTTGGTTGACCCTTTGTAATCTATGTCATGGTCAAGCTGGTGTGACTATGTATATTTTAAGTGGCCCGTTGAGTTAGAGTATAGTGTTGCCCAAGGCCTCTTAATTGGTGAGGTGCTCTGACAAGAATTTAAACTTGGTAAAATAAGTGATCAGGCATTTATTTTATGTATAGCAGAGTGTAAATGCGGTAAAAGAAGAACAACATCACAGTTTTGCTTTGGGACAGTTTTTCGAAAGAGCTACCAGTTTTAGAAGGATAAAAATGTTATGTTTTCTTCAAATGCTCTCTGCTGACTAATTCTAACTCTTTTAAAGGTGTAAGGAATTTGCTTCTGTCTGTGTAAACTAGACATTTCGCATTACAATAATGTGACTTCTGCTGTAGCACTTGCTGTAGGACATAAATAGTGTGTTTTCACTTGTATTGCTGTTGTTTTTGAACCATAGTGATAGGTGGTGCCAGGTCTGGGCAGCCTGCATATAGAGAAAATACTGCTTTAATGCTTTATAATTGCCCTTTGGACAGAATTTGTCACTAGCAATACTTCTCCATGTTTCAATATAAAAAGGAACTAAAAAGACAAAAACAGCAGGACAAGTCCCGCCCTCCCTGCTGTGCACACCAGTGGTTTGTCTGAGCCCATGCTATAAGACTTTATTGGGCTGGCTCTACTGAGACCAGTGTGGGCTTGCTGTGAAAAAGCCTCTGGAACTGCAGCCCCACAGTGAACACCGACAGCAAGGTTAAGAGGGTCCCTACGAGGTCCAAGGACAACTCAAAATGGTCACAGAACACTGAACTGGCAACCAGACATGAGAAAAGTCGACAAATAATTTTTTTCCCATGTAAAAACATCCCAAATACTAAAATTTCAGGTGGATTTAGTTGCACGAATAACACGTAGGCCTTCACTGTGTATGTTTTTATCCATAATGGATCTACTGTACGTGTCCAATATGACCTCCACAGCCGTCCCATTACCATGTAACTATATCACTTTCCTCAAGGGTGTGACACATCACTGCACTGTGGAGGCCTCAACCAGACATGCATGAACTCACTCAGGGCCATCGCCAACATCAAACACCACTGTATGCTCAGCTGGCACTGACTCTTTCTTCTTTTTCTTTTTTTTTCTTTTATTCTGTCTTATCATGTGAGTGAGAGTATCTGTAAATAGAGGATTTTGTTCAGCTTTTTATTATTGTTATTGTTGGTGTGTAAGTGTGCAAAATTGTATCCTTACATCTATGATTTGGCACTAAGTTTACATACAGTACTAATACAACATACTGCATATACGGTACACTGTACAATACCTCCTACTATGTGATACCTTTGGCAGACTTTGACCTTTTTTAATACGTAACAAGCAGCTTGCAGGAGATCACCTCTCAGGAGACTGATACTGACTACTCTCGCAGTCTGAGGTAAATTATCAAGCTAATTAATTTTAGCTACCCTGCTAATATCCCTATCTGTATTCTACACAGTGTGGATTAAGCAGGCCAGCACTTCATATAAGATCTTAACTTTTATGGTTATGTCAGCAGGCAAATATTGTAAGCAAACTTACATATAATACATTGTGTGCATACATACATATTTGGTCCTGGTGCTTCTGTACTGGCCACTGTTACATCCTCCAAGGTTGTCTGGGAGGCATTTGCCACTGCACAGTTTGTTTTCTGTTTCATTACTATAACACTCAATAAAAAGTACAATAGGAAAAAGAACATCCAAAAGATGACTGCTATCCTCCGGTAACCTTTTTAAGTTTGCACTCCGTCTTTGTGCTCCTCTCTTTCCTTGTACTCACTGTCTCGTTGCTCTTCTCCTGTCTCTCCTCAGTCTCTTTTTCCAGTCTCACCCTTTTTTCACCTCTCCCTCCAGTCTTCCTTCTCTGTCTAATGCCTTCCGCTCTTTCCTTTTCTCTTTCCATTTTTTCCCCGTCTTCTTCTCTTCCACTTTAGCTCTCCCCAAAGCCACACTCTAGCTCATTTCGCCTTTTGGCTTGTGCTCTTCAGAGGCTCTTATTTTACTGTATGAGGCTGCAGTGGAGGAGAATTCACTGCTGTGTCCTAAGCGGAGTCAAACAGGGATGGAGGATCGATGTGGCGTTTTGGATTTTAGAGCTTATACCAGCAGTGGCTCTTCTCATCCCCGTTAGTGTGGCCTTTCGCTTTTGCAAAGAAATGGAAAGAGAGATCACACATTATAATTTTAAGTTAGTTCACAAAATATGGTTTCTCCACTTTTTTGACTGTAATTACTTTAACCTTCCCCCTGCAGGTTCCCTTTGTTCATAAAGGCTTTAGATATTAAAAGGAATATGCTTAATTAAATCCCAGCTTCCCAAAGAATTATTGGACAGTTTTGATTGCGTTGGCACCTTTTACACTTTACATTTCTGTCTATGTTGTACTCAAACTTGCACCATTCACATACTGACCACCAGCTTTCATGCTATGATTTCCATATTATCAGTATAGAGAATGACCAATAGGCCACCTTGCATAAATGGACAAAAGCTGTTTGCTGGCTGGCGTGACTCCAGACAGTCTTATCATCAGCCACTCAGAGAGCCAGTGGCTCAATGGATGGATGGCACATAACACCTACTCCTAAAGCTGTCCCATGATGAATGGCCCCAATTATGGCCATGACCTTTCTCTTTATTACACACTCTTTCTCCCTAATTCCTTTCATAGACTTTCTGTTGGTCTGTTTACCTTTCTGTCTCTTTCACCCGCTCACTTTCAGAGATCTTCTGTCTTTTTCGTCTCCCTTGCTCTTCCTCTCTATTTGTTGGTATTTCCTTCTTTCCCTGTGTCCTTCTCACTGTGGTCACATTCTGTGAACCTTGTTTTGCAGAAACTGTAAAATCTGAGTAAAAATCCACCCAATTTTCCTACAATCAGGAGTGATTTATGCACTTCTCCTATGGGGATTCATCTGACATAATAGCAAATAAACCAAGAAGCAATTTATCAAGTCTTTTGCCCGGGCCCTCGGAAAATTCAGTATAGATCGTGCCTGTGGTGCATGAGAGTTTCTATGCACAAAAAAGAGTAAAACCAGGAATGCAGGAGAGAAGGAGGAGGAAAAGTACTCGCCCACCACCTCAGAGACCCAGTTTCAAAACCCCCAATGTGGTGCCTTAGGGCTTGGCTGGGTACTCCATCAAACACAACTGGCTGCTGGCAAGCTGATGTGGGTTCATGTCCTTGTTGCTGCACTAGTGACTCCTACTGACTTCTTGGATGTGGAGAAAAAAGCAGAATACAGTAGAAAATATAGCCCAATTTTTAAAACGGATCATACACTCACCTACATGCTAGTTTCCCTTGATAAATTACCATGCTTCCCTGAACAGTCTTTAATCTGAGAAGCATTTATCTATCCAATTAGCTTCACCTGTAGCACGCTGCTTTCATCTCCGCAATGCTGATGCTGAATGTAAATTAGAGGCAGTTGTTGGTTGTTGTTGAAACCAACAGCAACAAGTGCATGCTGATAGACCTGAGAGCTGAAACATTTAGTAAATTAGGAAAAAATGGCATATCAAAGCCAATGACAAGAAACATGTCATTGTCATCAACATGACCAGTGGGGCTCAGGCCACTTTGCAAGTGTGTGGCCTCGCTAATAGAAACTGCCTTGTCAGTTTTCCCATGGAGGGAAGGTGACACAGACCAGGCAATGAATCAAAACACTGTGGATAAAGCAGTAAAAAAGGCTGCTATATTTTGTACTCTGTGGGTTACCTTTAGTTTCATACATTACCTCTGAAACAAACAAGTGTAACACTGTTACAACAACCTTTTAAAGGTTGAGTGATTTCATATGTTTAGAGTAATTGTGCAAGAAGAATCATTGGAACATTTCTTGCCTTATTTGTCGAGCTCCGATATTTGCATATACAGTACCAGGTATTTTCTTTTCCAAATCCTACATGCGGCAGAAGTAGCGGGTTTAATGTCTCATGCAGCAACAATGAGGAGTCGTTTGGAATAAATTGAAAGGCAAATTGATCAGAAAGTTTCTACAACAAAAGTAGATGCCGTAGCCGGTTGAACAGATAAAGAAAAAAACGGTTGTAAAAGAAACGTTGTCTTCATCAATGGAAAATCCAATGTAAAAGTGCTGATTAACTGGACTGGCCAGTGGGCAATTCAGTGCAAAGCCACCACAGCAACAGAAAGTGATCATTCAGGGCATGATGGCACAGATCAGAAAAAAACAGTACATTGAAAGAACTGTCTTTCTAATTTTCACGTTTGCTTCTTTCTGCTAATTTACTGTGCACTGTGCATAATCCTGGATTTATTTACAGTACGTGTGTTTGTGTGTGTTTGTGTATCCAGCTGCCTCCTCCCTCAGTATTCAATTGTCTCTCTCTCTGCTCCCTCCCTCCTCTCCTCGTTTTCCCCCGTTGTCACTCCCCTAACTTTTCTTCCTGTGTGTCTGTGCGTCTTATCCCTCCAGGCAGGAGAAGACAGATGTCTGATAGGTTTTCTTAACAGAAAAAGACTGCAGAGCGAGGGCTGCAGCAGATGAATTGGATGATGGGGTCGAGGAGTGTTTTGGTCTGAGTGTGGCTGTTTTCAACAGTTTCCTCTCCCCAGGTTGACAAAAGTCATGTTTACTTCATAGAAAAGAAAGGAGATAAAGAGCCCATCTTTGAGCTTGAATGTCTCTGGTGGAAACGGATCAATTACATATCAAAAAAATCTTAATGGACCTGTCTGGTTAGATAAGGGTTGAATAAAATGGAAATAACAAAACGCACATCCTTTTGTGTTGACACATGCTCCCATTTGGATTGTCAGATAAGAGCGCCCTTAGCGATTTTCATTTTGGAGAAACATGGCTTTCTAACTGAACTTCTACACGGCATTAGATGAGGCCAGATTTTGAAAAGATGATCTGTTGCCCTTACTTTGATTAAAGGCAGGTATGTCAACAATCCATCCAAAGTCACCTTGGTTTTGTTTGAACTTAGAACTGGCACCTTCACAGCGGGGACAGGACTTTTGAAACATAGTGTACAGTTACTGGGCTTAGTTGTTGGGATTATCTTTATCAAAACTGAAAGCTATGCCTTTAAGCAGAATTGTTCTGTCAAATAGTGATTGAATGACCAAACATTTACCAAGCCAGTGAAGTCTTTGTCAACACGTGAGGTCTTGACTTTGGAGTTTGTTGTAACTAAAGGATCTTCATCTTCAAATAACTTAAAACATGCAGAAAACTGTTCAAAACTTAACTCCACCACCACAAAATCTTATGACCATCTTGTAAGGGTTGGAAGTTTTGTTTCTATGCTGAATGCGTCATAATGGGTCGACAAGACCGGGCGACCCATTATGACGCACTTTTCTTTTGGCCATTTTAGAGCAACTTCCTGTTGATAAAATTGGAAATGTTTCTCCTTAATAGAAACAAGTCTCCTTTGGGGTGGAGGAGCCTGGCCCTCACATCCTCTTAAGGACCTCACTTTGTGGCCCATGTCCTTTTTGGAGGATGGAGGATTTAAACTTTTCATTGTGTTGTTTGCTGGTGGTCCTTTAGGTGATCCTAATTATTTGACCCATTTATTCGTTATGGGTGGCTATGTTAGGTTAGGTTATGGGTTCTGCTATTTGACCTATCTGTTTGACGGTTAGCTTTTCATTATGTCATGTGAATAGACGTGTTCATAATTTGATATAGGTTTTTTAGGATTTGATGTGAGTGTTTAGTTGATATGGTGTGAGCATTCATTATTTGTTGTTGTTGTTGTTGTTCTTAATAATCTAAAAAGTTGTGCATTAAAAAAAAAAAATTAAGTAATTTAATCCTAATAAGGCTCCATAATTTCACCCTTGTATAGTAAAGCCTTGAATCACCTGCGCTGCAGTTTCATGGTTCTCCAGCAACACCATTCCTTTACATTTAAGTTCTGGCACCATTCAAACCAGTCTGAACTGGTCGCGATGACTGTCACTCCAACAAGCCGGTGGCCTGGGCAGGCAATGGTTTAATTGTTGGTCAAGAGGTGTACAGAGCAGTCCCTTTGGTCGAACAAAGCTGCATCGTGGGTCAACAAGGTGCACTTACTGCACGCCCAATTAATCCCTCCACATCTGCGTGTGTGTTAGAGGACGCAGGGGAATTTAGCCTCTTAACTGAGCCACGGAAAACATGTTATGTCTCCTCCGCGGCAAGGAAGCCAGCTGGAAAAGACTCCTTGTCTGACTCATCCATGACAGGAGGATATTTTTATGTATGTTTTCATCAAAAATAATTGATAGCTCATCTTTGGTTTTCTTCAGTACATAGAAACAAAGTAAAGTGTTTACAGTCTATGCCCCCTTAATTTATTCTTGCCTTATTGCTGGATGGCGTACTCCCATTAAAACAGCAAGAGAAACATTTATCTTGTTCATTGCCTCTGGCTATATCTTGTGTGTGTGTGTGTGTGTGTGTGTGTGTGTGTGTGTGTGTGTGTGTGTGTGTGTGTGTGAGAATAAATCTGTCTATATGAAGTATTAATATCTGCATAACTTTATGATGTTGAGAAGTATAGACTCCAAGCAGCACACACAGAATGAATAACTATCCTATATAAATACTATTAATACTAAATAATATTTTGTTGGTCACTTTCAACATTCTGCTTGATTGACCCTGTAATTAGCAGAAGCAGTCGCTGACTCTCATTCTGGTGCAATCAATTTTGGTGTGCCACCTCTTTAATGAAAATGGCAAATTAATTGAACAAGAAGCTATGTTTTTGATTGCATTGGTTAAATCTAGTAAATTAAGGCAGGCTTTTAGGCAGCAGCTGAAGTTCTCTGACGCCCAGAAAACCCAGCTGCTCTAAGGCCAAGCATATGTGATAGTGGTGGGTAACCCCCGAGGGGGGTGTGTGTGTGTGTGTGTGTGTGTGTGTGTGTGTGTGTGTGTGTGTGTGTGTTTAACCCGACTTAACTTGCTGCAAATGCCCTCGCAGTCTGTTGCTCTCAGTCAACAGACCTGGTTTATCAAGGGTTGAAATCATTCCTGGCTTCTCTCTCTTGGGAAATATGATTGATAAATATCACAGGATGCTTCAGGTCACCATGTCCACCCACAAAGGGGAAACAAACAAACATCTGAAAAGATATAAAAAAGGAAAACAATCAAGGTGATTTTAGTATTATAGTTTTTGAAACAGTTCATATTTGGACCTGTGAAATGATTGTAATGGTTGTAAACCTTTTATGTTGACGTGTTAGCACATGCCATGTTTATCTAATAAGGATTTTTTATGTGTATGCATCTTTTTCTGAACCATTTAATATATTCATGCAGCTCCCATGTTGCTGCAGTTTTCTGTCCAACACTGTGGAGTGTTTGGAAGTCAAATGCCTTCTTCAAGGACACATTGAATGTTTTTGCGAGAGAGCAGAGAGCACTGCTGGCTCGTGTTCCTTGATTCTTCCAGCCAGGTAACCTTCTGGTCACAAGCCTCTGTGTACCCTTTAGGTTATCACCATCCCTAAAAGCATTAGTAGAGTTTGGCATGTTTTCAAGGTTTGGGCTTGTTGTCCTGCTTCGCTGGCCTCTGTGTCAAGGACTAGTCCTGTTAAGGGCTCATCATACAGCCCACTAATCTACTTAAACCTTCATGGGGTGTGTGTGTGTGTCGGAGAGAGAGATTTTGTGTTCATTAGTAATGGCGCGACCTGGAGAGCTGGGCAAAGGAGTAAGCTCTATTGTTTACATCCTGTAGGTTGATGTCCTTTACACGTGTTGAATAAGCCTTGTTAGTGACAAAATACAAATACTCTGCATCCAATTAGCCCCGTTACTATTCAGTTAGCTTCATTAGCATAACATGTGTCTGACCTCATGGTGGCCTACTCTACTGCTCAACCATGTGCTTAGTATATATTCCTTAAAGTCAACACTTTGTCAAAGCGTATTTAGCACTATTCTGGCAAAACATACTAAGAATACAGATGGAAAGTGGAGAAGTAGGTCATGTTGCTTTAGAAGTTTCTTTGGACATTTTGATGCTCTTTTCTTTTTTCTTTTTCTTTTCATGATTTAGAAAAGACTACAGTTGCTTTTTGTAACAAACTACACTTTTTCAAACCACTTTTTGAGCCAATGAGGAGGGTGGGGGTGAGGATTGGGGGAGTTTGGTGCTCTTTGAAGAAGCCTTTTGAATACTTCAAATTTCTTACCATGCCATCTCACTGAGCAAGTCCTTCATGTTGATGGCAGGTTGTATCTTTAAACAGTTGCTAGTTTACATCACTGACTCTGGCTTCAGTGATGCGTTTGAGTTCTCAGACTAGACTTGGGGTGGGCTCAGCCCAAGCACACAGGCTGCAGAATGTCATTAGGCAGAACTAGGGCCTGACATGTGTACCATCAATCATTAACTTAACTCGCACTTTTCTATTGGGGGCGGGAGATCATTAATTTCATGACGACACTTAAAGGCTACTCGTCTAGACTGTGTATGGCTTGAAATGACTGACAGTCGGCCCTCACCACCCACTCTGCTCAGTCTCAGGACAGAATGATGTGATCAATGCATGTGAACAAGTGTGGGCACTGGGCACGTATTTGCCTCTTAAATTAGCGTGGTGCTGTGATTATTAATTATTAGCACTCACTAGAAGATCTGCACTCACACACAGAGAAAGGAGTGATGTAATATCAGCCTATAGGGGATTTGAGTGAGGAGCATGTGGGCTACACAGGGGTATTTCTTGATTATTCAAGTAAATGTCTAATTGTACATGTGAAACATAATGATTGATAGGCCTGGTATAAAACTAACAATGAGGACCCTTGGATCCAGCATGAGAAAACAGGTCCCCACCACATAACAAATCCCAATTTAACCCCTGTTTTGTGTGTCTAACTCTCCAGTGAACATTTGCTGCCTAGCACCCACTCTACTCAGCAGGGATTAGGCACACTAAGACACACACACACACACACACACACACACACACACACAAGCCAAATACCCTCTATCCTGATCCTCAGCGAGAGGTTGTAGCGGTAGAAGCAGTGGGAGAGCAGGGACTGATTTCTTTTTTTTTTTTTAAAGTACCATTTACAAAGAGAGAGAGAACAGTCTAACCTCTCTGTACAAAGGCGATGCGATCGACCCTCATGAGTGTGGTGAGTGCTTTTGGCCATCTTGTGATAATATCTGTTGCTGTTTGATGTACCTCCTCCGTGGATGTCAACAATAGTGTGGGTGGTGGGTGGGTGCATATGCCTTTCATAGTTATGTGTGTATGGTGTGTGTATGGTGTGTGTTTGCGTGTATCAAAGGTCTTTGTGATCAATGCTGCAATTACCCCGACGGTTTAATTTGAAATATTCAGGCAAATGTCAAAAAGTCATGTCCTTGAATTCATCCACATATTCACTGCATAGTATGAGAGTTGTGTTGGCATATGTTACACTAAACCTCATGGTACTACATGGTTGCATGGTCACATAAATTGCTCAGTGTTTCTCAACATGCATCAAAACACAGCACAGGTTTAACTCTGCGCTCTACATCTGCCACATCGTGCCTCATTCGTTTGTCAGAAATTATAGTTTGGCTTGTTCTTTCAGCTTTTTGCAGAGCTTGTGAGACAGGCGAGCAGCTATCACTCATGCTGAGGTCTCGCACTCTCTCTCACCTTCTGTCTCTGATAAATGTGGGCATGTGGTGGGTGGGGTGGCAGCAATCAAAAGATGAAGCGGCATTGGTACTTTATACACCCAAAATGCACAATCGGACAATCACACATTTTCTACCATGCCAAGGAGAGATCATTTCATCTGTTACAGACTTGATCCGCAGGACACAGGAAGTCCTGTTGCATCTTTACCTCACAACCATACATCTTGGACATTAGTCTATTTATACAAATCAATGCTTTTGTTGTGTTTCAGTGTTTTGCACCAGGATGGTGCTGTCATACATAGATGTATACATTGAATGTATTTGTTGGTTATCTAACGTTCGGTTATGAGCTTTTACTTTTTACCTCATTAGGATATTGATGAGACATAGCCATTTCCTGGCGTGCTTTGACTCATTCTGTAAAAACCCAGATGAAAGCCAAGTGCTGAAATGCATATTGTGTAATACTCAATCTTTATCTTTCACATTTGCTTTTTGTCACTTGAGCATCTTATTGTGGTGCCCTTCACAGGTACTTGCAGGCTAATGAGAATTTACATTTTGATTACATAAGAGCTGTTTTCCATACAACATACACAGGTTTTGATTATGTAGTTTGGTCACACTTGGAAATTATTGTATTGTACACTACTATGCTACAATGCAATGCACAAAGCCTCTTACAGCTGCAAAACAACAAACTGTGGTTGGTGGCAAGATGGCTTAAGGAAGATGTTTAAAAACAAACAAGACTAAGAGACTCAGTGAGACATAGCACAGCGGTGCTTTGAGCCAAATGCTAACATCAGCATGCCAACATGCTATTAATGACAATGTTAACATGCTGATGTTTAGCAGGTATAATGTTCACCATGTCCACCATCTTAGTTTAGCGTGTTGGCATGCTAACATTTTCTAATTGCCACTAAATACAAAGTACAGCAGAGGCTGGTGGGAATGTCATTAGTTTTTCAGGTATTTGGTCATAAACCAAAGTATTGGACATATTGACATTTTGACCTGATGATGGCGCTACATGAAAAGTTGAATGATCACCAAAGTGATTACAGTAATCACTGATGATACGACATGAATGTGTTTACCAAATTTCATGGCAATCCGTATGATAGTTGTTGAGATATTTCACTAAAAGCCACAGTGTCAAACTTCCTGTTAGTACAAAACAGTACATTGATTTCTTGTACTGCAGAATACTATGACAATCACTATAGAGGCTACTGTAAACCATTACAATGTAGTATGGCATTGGGACACGGCATACAGTATGTCTGTGCTGTTGTCAGGGGCCTTGGCAGTGTAGATATATGACCTGTATGGCTGATGACTGCTGTAACTGTTTAGCACAAAGACAAATCATGGAGGAGCTAACTGGATTAGTCTAAGGCGGTTTAGCTGGCCTTCTCCAGCTTCAGAGGAGGAAACGCTGACGCTGTCTGTTTTATCACTTCAAAAAAAAATGATTTTAGCTAACCAGTTGAGGAAAAAACATTTAATTATTTTCTGCAAGCCTATTTTATTCAAATAATCTGCTCTGTTCTCCAAAAATCAGTAAATATACAAATAATGTAATATGGGGAGCTTCAAAGAAGGATTCAGAAAGAACAAGGCTACATTAAAACAAACTGCAGTAGCAGGAGAATAATGTTTATTATGTTTGCAGGATTTTAATATATTAAGCATTTTGACTTGTCATTGAAGACACAATGTGTTGAAAGAAATGGACGAATTAGGTGGGAGTCAAAGTCAGTGGGGAAAAAGAGAGAGAAAGGAACTGACTGTGTGGCCTTTACTCAACTTACCCTGCCACACACAACACATCAGGCACACAGGGGGAAAAAGGGTGGGGAAAGTGTTCTTTTAATTGAAGTTCCCAAAGGCCAAAGGTTCAGCTTGTTCACTTCAGATTGCTAATATTGTTCCTGTGATCTTTATCCAAGCGAGGATTGCTTAATTTGCTGCCTCACTGCTGCTTTAGCAAAACTTCTGTAGTGCAGCTCACGCACACACAAACACAGAAACGCAGACACACACATGAAATCTGACACCACAGGGGAAAATTAAATAAAGCACAGACACACTCTTGGGTTGATGACACACGTCTGAAATGTGCACACACACAGTCACACTCACATACACACTCATGTAAAAACATCGATCCACTTTTGGCTTCAAGTTCTACTTTCCACAAAAAGATAGCTTGAGGAAAGCTACTTATTTTATAATAATTATGATGGACTGCCCTGCCACGTATGTTACAAAGACCTGACTTCAATTTATTTTTTCATTGTTTATTGATATGCTAATGTCATTTTGCATCCAGGAATTAATATTCTGCTTGTTTAACAACTCAAAGTTTTACTAAACTGTACAATTGAGGAGTTAATATTTTGTAATGGCCCACAGTTCTGTTTGAAATGACACGTGTATTGATCTCTGGGGAGATGAAACTGATTTTTCAGAGGTTTGTTTTCTTTTCCCCGGTTGTGAATCTTTAGCGCATGTGCACGCCATTTGCGGCCTCCGTCACAGGCAATGCAAACCACTTTACAGAGAGGTAACAACTGAGTGTAAATGTACTTAATGGCTATTAGCAGATTAATGTCAACCATAAAAAGTATCAAAAATTGGATTGGATATGATGAAAATCTTAAGGATTAGAATTTTAAGGATTAGGGACACGTCTTCATAAATGAATCAAGTTTTGTTGAACAAGATGCTGCATGTCCCATCGTGTCACATCGATTAAATTATGAAGAAAACCATGGCTTATTTCTGCGACTTGAATGTAATCATTAATTAAATTCATTATTATTATTTTATGAGAGATGCATAAACTCTGGCTAATGTTCAGCCAACATCAAACCAAGGAGACATTTAATGTAGCGCTGTTCGCAAAATCCAGGTTTTCTCTGGTACAGCTTTAATATCTCATACGTTTTCTGGGTTCTTGTTTCAGTGAAGCCGTCACTGTCACTGCATAGCTTCAACGCTGCCATTTGTGCTGTCACAGTTCATGCTTGTGTCTCTTAATCTATGGCTGTCAAAAAAAGCAGAAGAAAGGAGGAATTCCCTGCTCTCATTTAAAGGCAAAATGTCTGATTTTACTGATTTGGAAAAAAACAACCACCAGCTTCTTGAGCTGAAGGCTGCAGTGCATTTGTAACCTGCATTGCTGTAGCTGCTACTGTATACCTTGGTTTACTCCTGTTACTTAAAGTTATAATAAAGATTTAAGTTCTGGTTTATTTGGTGAACCCCAAGGTTACTGTGGTAACAGCAAGTGCAGTTTAATACACCAGCAAACACTCACTGAGCGGCCACTTTGTCAGAAAGACAGCAGAAGAGCAGCTGGTGTTTACTGTGAAACCAAACAAACTCACGCTGTTTTAATAAAGAAGTCAGTCAATAATTGGCCTTTTCCCATGATGCCATGAGCAACCATAAATGCAAGTCTGATTTCATGCTGTACACAGTTGTAGTGTGTAGTTTTTCACACAACAGCAGGGCACAGTAAAGTTGGTTGCCTTGCTGAGGAGGAGTTGGAGGTGTGCAGCCTGTAGCCTGCAGCTCACTGTGGCTGCTTATTCTGCTTCTGTTACTCCCTGCAATATTTAAAACTGATCCGCTGTCGGATAAAGAAAATACTGAAAATGGCCGTTGTGTTTTCTTGCTGACGCATGCATTGTTGATGAACATTTGTGATCAGCACTAACTAGGGGTGGGTACGAGTAATAGATTAATCGTTTACTAATCGGACACGTACCTGGTCAACCTTCTTTGATGCTGGTGCTGCGCAGCCAAGACGGCATTCTGAAAATATATATAATTCATTCCTTCTATTCATAATACTTATGATACTTCATAATACTTATGAATATAAGACAACATTTTCTTTTCTGGAGATTACATTTGAAAAGCAGGGGTTGTGTTATAGTCAAGGACTAGAAAATTAAGCTTTATTCACAACATCAGATATTCTTTCTGAATGGAAAGAGTATCTCCTACAGGGATAGTTGCATTATGGGTTGTTTGTAGCCTTAATGTTGCCTGGGTTGCAACTAATGATTCGAGAAAATCGTGCAGTACATCATTGTTTGTGATTAACCACTAAGTTGACTACATCATCACTCTCATGGTCAGTTTTCTGCATTTATTTAAAAGTATGTATGTTGGTTTTTACATGAAATGATTTCCCATGTGTAAACAATAATATGTGATATTGATAACCCATGATGACTCAGCTCAGTGGTTTTGCATGTGACCCTCAAATACTCCATCTACAGCACATTTGCTGGGTTTTGGAGATTTTATCAGCACACACTGATGAAGACCGAAGGCAGAAAATGTCCGACTTTGCTCTGTCTGTCTGTCTGTCTGTCTGTCTGTCTGTCTGTCTGTCTGTCTGTCTGTCTGTCTGTCTGTCTGTCTGTCTGTCTGTCTGTCTGTCTGTCTGTCTGTCTGTCCGTCCGTCCGTCCGTCTGTCTGTCTGTCTGTCTGTCTCTCTCTCTCTCTCTCTCTCGCCCAAAAACTAGTAGTTTCCCTAATCTTCACAGGAAGCACTAATGTGCAAGTAGCTTAATGAACCACTGGCACAATTATAGGGTAGGGAAATTACTGAGTAGGCCAATAACATGCTACTGTACAGGGTAATATAATGTCCCTTGCAGAACTCAGGAACAATGAGTTAATAATAGTTAGGAAACAATGGCATCTACATCACCAGTCCACCCTCTCTGGCCAATTTCTGCTCCCTGCTGCAGCGCTCTCGTATTGTTCTCAATAATGGAGGATAATAACAACAGTGCACAACAACAGAGGACTCTTTTCATCTGTGTCCCGCTTTGTCTCTCGTGTCAGAGCGTCACTATCACTCGCTGATGCTCTCATCTGATTTCTCTCTCGCCTCTCTTTCTGCTTGTTTATCTCTATCCCTTTTCTCTCCCTCGCAAACACACACTCTCTCTCTCTCTCTCTCTCACTCACACACACTCTCACTCACACACACACACACACACACACACAATCCTGGACAGTAGGGGGGATGTGATTGTGGTATTAAATTATTCAAACTCCTGGCATAAAGTGTCACCATCAATGAACACAAACGTATGAGCCTCCATTCACAAGTGTTTATTTATAGACTTTATGAGACCAGTACAAAGGTCCTGTCCGTCCTCCGAGTGTAAATGAGAAGTTTGGACCAGTTTAAATGCTGAGGACAAAGCTCCAGTGAGTAAAGATAAAGGCTGTGAGGGGTTGTTAGTAGTTGCCATAAGTAAATCACTGCACTGCATTGATCCAGACAGCTACTGATTACAGTCATTTATGGCAGAATATGCCACAATTTTTATTTTAGTAGTTTACAATGATACAGACTAAAATGCAGTGCAAATGTTATGCGTGTACCGTACTATATTGTGCAAATGTATTATTTTGTATATTAATTGTATAAGATATGTAGTTTTATTGTATTTTTAGGGTGCTTTTTAAAAATCTGGACAGCCTGCTAAGCTGTCGATCAATGAGCACTGTCCCTGTCAGATAGACTAATAAAATAACATATATGATTGATTTAAAAACAAAAATTAAAACATGTCACATTTTAAAAAGATCAAATGTTTGAGTTTAATTTAAAAATATAAATAAGAGAGACAATGAAAGAAGAAAAGGCTTTGTGGCCTACCGAGGACTGGCAGGTGATACAGTGCCTTTGTGTACATGCTGCTTTCTGATTTGGTATATTGACAATATTTATTATAATGTTATTTCAAGTTATGGCTTGTAGTGCAGCTCCTCTAGCCAGTCAGGCCCTCTGTGTCGGCTGTATTATGAGGAAAAAACTCAATGACACAGAACTTTCATACAAAAACTTTATAACAGAAAGGCTTCACTGGAAAACATGCAGTGTTTCCCTTAAATCAGTTATCAGTTTAGTAACCCGGAGGTCAGGTTTTCATTTACCACCACTGACAGCAGTATGTCTCCTTGAACTCAACCCCGATTAAAAGAGAAGAAAGCTGAGATTTTATTTTCATCTCTCTGCTGTGTCATGCTCCTCCTTATAAGCAGAGGACAACAAAAACAAATTCATTCCACTGCACAACTTTGACGACTCTGCTCCCTCCATCTGTGATTATCTGTGTGTCCAAGCAGCCAGTGATAGAAAACAGCATTTCAGATACTACAAAATTGATGCCTGAAGGGACTGTTGCTACTACAAGAAGAGGACCCACATACTACACATAAGAAAAGCTCACGCAAAACCCATTTTACAGAATTTTGAATAATGTTTATTAAATTAATTGATTCCAACATTTCCTTTATAATAATCTCTGTTTTAGGTCAAACGGTGAGCTTTTCCATTTGACTGGAAGGAAAGACTAACTATATAGTCCGGTTGTAGTGGCTCGACATTCACAATAATACAAAGTGACCGACAGATCATCTTCTAAACAAAAGGTCCCGAGTCCCCTCAGTGACCCTGTGCCCTGTCACAGTCTCATTAAAGCAATATAAACCTTTTCTCTGATTTGAAGTTGCTCTGACGAACCTGTCTAAATGCTGGCTCAGTGTTACTGATGTAGGGTCTGATGTTGGGGTGGGGTGGGGGGGGGGTTAATTAAACAGAGAAGACCACCTGTTTTGTGATAACCAATCCTAATGCATGACATGATTAATACATTTTAAAAGAAAGTGTTTTAAAAAAATTGTAACTTGTAACTCTTTACGTGGTCATATAAAAAGACACCATACATGTACTGACATGCCCTCTCAGACAATTCAATATGCAAAAATGATACTGATATATACAAAATGTTTTGATTTTTTTTACACAAATTAAAGTAGAGTTTTGTCTGGCAACAGCTAAAGAAAATAAGAAAAACAATATTGTATGTTTTATTTCAAGCATTATGAACCAAATTCACCATCAATGGTAAACAATGGGCAGTGATACACAGAGCAGCTTTTTTTGGCAGCCCCCTGAGAAGGATACATTTTTCAGTGAAGTGCTGCCAGCTGGGCATTATGTCCTTTGATCCGTATGGTCAGTACACATAATCTGTCTAGATCCAGCATTTTTAACAAAACTGTATGACTACCTGTCCATGCATGTGAATGGGCAGCTGATTGCATCAGGTATTTCTTTTGATCAGGAAGTTAGAGTAAGTAGCAAATGGGCTTTGGAAGTAGTGTTAGTTGGTAATGCTAGCTTTGTTGCTAACTTTGTTATGTCATAGTACTGAAATAATCCTGCTGCTTAATGTCAGTACTATGTAAATTTAGTAAATTAATTAGTTAATGGTGGTACAGTACGTTTTATGGTACTGTGGCAGGTTTTGCACTCTGCATTTCTTTTTGGTTTTATTTTAGGCAATGTTGGACCCAGGTGGACATTTTATCCATGTGGAAACTTCTCTATAGAAGTGCACTGCCCCCCCCACGGGAGCACAGCGACTAATTTGTTGACAGCCATATTGATTTTTTTTTGACAAATATATTTCTGAATTTGGTTTGGATGTGTGCTTAGCTGAAATTCTGACCTCCTGCATTGATTTTCTGATTACCTATCACTTAATCCATATATACCAACTGCCCAAGCAAACAAAAAAGATTCAGTGTAACGCCAACTCATTTGATTTGACCAAAATCTCCATGGTGCAAGAGAAATTGTTATTAATATCATATGTCACCTGTCCTGAGGTTGGTGGGATTTTAACCCAATATCTCGCCTGAATGTGAACACAGTATCCTGGCAACAGGGGAGGAGAAAGAAAGGGTGCGTTCAGAGGTGAAATCATCCCTCATAGGACCATCCATCATATGCTCAACTACAGATGGGCGGGCAGCGTGTGTGTGTGACTTTTCTCCTTTGTGTCAGCAGCATCTATTTTTTGTGTTTTCGTTGTGTACGTGTCAGTGTGTGGATATCTGTGTGCCTGCTGGGGGACACCAGAGTGTACAGAGGGGACTGTGGTTGTGCAGGATGCTGTCAGGACAGTGATGAGGATCCACCAGTATGAGCAGCAGTTTGACAGCTGACATTCTCCAGAGTGCAGCCCACTGGACAGGCAGGAATAAACAGGATACCAGCCCAGGCATGCTAATGAGGCTTGAGCCTTAATTGCGTTTACATCGACAATATGCAGTGTTAATGCTCGTGTGAGTCAAAAATAGTACCCAGTAATGAGGAGGGTGATGGACGGGGCGTGTGGGTGTGTACGCCTTGACTCATGTTGTGGTGTCTTTTTTTCTTTTTTTTTTTCTTTTTTTTTTAGGCTTTTCAAAACCAATACAAGAGCAAAAGTGCGAGGAATGGATTACACTGCTCTAATGTAAACTGCAAATGTTAGCATGTCCAGCTATGGCTTATTACCTAGAACAGTAACACAGCGTTACTTCCAAGGCCAAGGAGCACATCATACTTACCTTTAAAAACAAATAAATAAATAAAAAAAGCTCAGTTCATGATTTCATACCCACTTTGTGTGTAGTATTTTCTCCCTGTGTGGAAACTGCTCCTGGATCCTATCAGAGTTCAGGCTAATGTTAGCGGCTCTGTCCTGCTCTATTGAATTATTGAAGTTCATACTCTAGCAACCCCAGCCAAAGTCATTATCCATCATTAGAGATAGTGTTATGTTCACCAAACACACTGGTTATCCTCATACTTAAAGCCTTTTCCCTTGTAACGTTAAAAGTGAAGTATACTGTTTTAGGAACAGTAAAGTAAATATAACTTCTGTCTTGCTTGTCCAAGTAGGTATGCCACACATCCAAACAGGGTTATTTTAGAATGAAATAAGAGTCTGATCTTACATTTTTCCTTAATAGATCTACTAGCTTTACACTGAAATACAAGAACAATTTTATTTCCATGTGTTCTTCATGGATCATCAACTAGATGGATGCTGACTTTTTTTTTTTGCCTGGGACATGCTCGATTTATCCTCTGTCTTTTAGCATGATATCATGTATGTAGCCATCAGATTTATGAACCTGTTACCGGGTTTTAAAACGAGTCGGCCTGAAATATTAAATAGTCAGCCTGACACAGTGTTTTCTACCAACTCATGGAGCTAACGTTAGCTAAATCAGCTAGCTAGCTACAGCTGATTAAATGCTAGCGACAGTTGCCATTTCACCTCTCAAAATTGCTTGAAGCGAAGCCTACTTTTGTCTACCTCTGTCTGAAATCAAGAACCTATTGTTTCGAAAATTACTGAAAATCTTGAGTTAAATTTGCCACTGTTATCATAGTAACCTGAATATGTCCCATGAGACAAAGCTTGACAGGCGTAGCAACAGTAACTAAGGCAGGCAGCTGATGCACATAAAGCCCTGCCCAGTATTTGAAAATTCACTTTACTTTAGTACTTTAATTGTATTTTTTAGTGCCCTAAGACTTTTTCATGTTGCTGTATGTTTGTAATTTAACTGAGTGATGGGTAAAAACAAATCCTCAAGGGACCCTACCACACCCAGTACATCATCGACATGTAGTCAGGATGTAGACGCTGCTTTCCCTGATTCTCTTGTGCATTTCTGTTGCATAAACCGGGGTGATTCATCCTGGGTCATTGCTCCTGTCCCTTTGTCTGCCACTGACTTCGTATCAGCTCTCAGGAAGTGACAGGAAACAAGCTGGAAGGAGTGAAAGTGTGTCAGATTGAGAAAAAGAAAGGGAGGGAGGAGTAGGAATGCAGGGAGATGGAGGGGTGGAAAGGGAAAGAGAGGTTGTCTGGGAGAGAGGGTGATAAGAGAGGTGAATGAGAAGGAAGCGAGGAGTCTGAAAGTGTCTGAGAAAGCAAGAGAGAAACATGGAGGCATAAAGAAAGGTAGCAGACAGGCAGGAGGAGAGGTGTCCCTGTAGTAATCCTGTTAGAGAGGGGGAGATCAGGTTGGCAGTTTGGTGCTGTCACTCTGAAGAGATTTTCTTCCCTGGTCTTTGAAAAATGTTACAACATGCCATAGATTTCCTTTAATTGAATCCTTTCGCTGCGTCGCTGTTATCCTGTCCTTTATGAGCAGGTGCTTCAGAGCTAATCTGCTGTTGCTCTCTGTAGAGCAGCAGGACATTAACATGTCTGCTTCATGGCAGGTATGTATATCTGCCACTTGTTAGGGAAATTTTAGTATTTAGCTAATTTGTCTTTTTTCAGTACAAACCATTTAATTCATGAATCAATTACTCAATCGATACAAAATCCACAACACTTAATAATCAGTTGTTTTAATCATTTATCAAGCAAAAATGGCAAACAAACTATAAGGACTTGCTGCTTTTGTCTGTTTAAGTTATTGTAGATTGATAACCTTTGGGTTGTGCACGCTTGGTGGTACAAAACACTACATTTAAAATGTCTTGGAACTTAAACATTTTCCACTATTTTGTGTTAGTTTTTAGTAAAGCTATATATCAATATAGCATCTGCAATTATGTTGGCTGATAAGCGGCAAGAAATTACAGCACACAAATGCCAAAGATGTTCATGGTAATTTAGGAACCGTTTCCTCACAGCATAGTTTGTCCACCAGGGGGCACTGACAAGTTTTTTTTTAACTGTGACATGTTCTGCTCAGTGCATATCTTTGTCACAATTCTTAAATAACCAAATTAAAGGGATTTGTATGTTTTTATGTAAAAAAAAAAAAAAAAATCTGTCAATCTATGAAATATCAATAGTGATATCGGTATCAGCCCCTAAATGCCTCCAGCATTGGTCAGGCTCTAAGTTTTGGATGAAGCAATTATTTGCTTAATTGAAAACAATGAATTGTTAATACAAATAATAATAACTCTAGTGACAGAGTTATCAGTTGCTCAGTTGTTCCTCCTGTCCATATTGGCCCTGAAGATATTCCCTCCTAACACGATACCAGTTTAAATGCCGGGGTGCAGTCATTCAGAACTAGTTCATCCGACAGCCACACTCAAAGGGAGGGTGAAAAACCAGCTGTCATAGAGAGGGGGGGGGACGCAGTATTGTTTAAATATGGGAATAACAGCGCACATTTTCAGGGTCTCTCCCAG
Source organism: Macquaria ambigua (assembly GCA_008360985.2). Taxonomy (NCBI): domain Eukaryota; kingdom Metazoa; phylum Chordata; class Actinopteri; order Centrarchiformes; family Percichthyidae; genus Macquaria; species Macquaria ambigua. The sequence continues at coordinate 88,728 of VMKM01001869.1, forward strand.
AAGACATTGATAGTGTCGCACTCGTTTGTTCACACTAAAGCTGACAGAAATACTTGTGTAAAGAATGAAAAAAGAGAGAGAAGTTCAAACCCTGGATCCTTTTCTCACCTCTGTACAGCTAACTAAGGTGGTGTGAATGTTGGATCGTCTGTTTCGAAAAGTTACAGAAATGGTCGGACACAACCCCCCCATAATCTGATGTCGGAAAGGTGGGGGGTTTCCGAAGCCATTTGACCATCCGACAAGCACTTCTGATGGAGTATACAGGCCCTTAAAGTGATGGGGGACAAAATCCAGACTCCTCATTTTGTGCAAAAATGCATTCTCAAGTTCAGCTGAAGTAAATATGAGGCTTCAGCAGTTGAAGTTAGTCAAATCAAGTGATGTCCCCCATCTCTTACATATTAAGACAGACAAAATGTGAACATATCCTTTAAGAAAAGAAGCCATACAGTGGATGAGAGATTTTGCCATTTAGACTCAGCAGTGTTTTATTAAACCCCTTTTTTCCTTGGAATAGGAAAAGAAAAGAGGCTTGCCCTCTTAAGGCACTGGCAGCAGCAGTGGGAGAAGATTAACCAAATCTCTCACCGCAACTCAAACGCTCCAAGGAATTCAATACCATGGTAAACTCAGAAGCATGTTTTTTAAGTGTTCTTTTGAGATATAACCTTACATGACTTTACAGAAGATGGATGATGTCAGGCTTTTGTTCTAGAAATGGGCTTTCAGTCCCCATTTGTCTCTATTTTCCTCTTTCTCTCTTTGTCTTTCTGTTCTCTCTCTTTGCTAAAGGATATGTGTGTGTAGTTTTTTCCGCTGAAAGCAATGTTTCTGTGAAAATGATAATTTCGCGAGTTGGCAGTGTCCCTCAGTGTGGAGACAAATGTATTTTCAGATGGCAGCCATTGCATGAGCCTGAATCCCAGCAGTGGGTGTTGTGGGATGAGTGTGGCCTTATCATAGCTGGCCAAGGAGCCCCTGGATCCCCTGGCTCATCACCCAGCAGCCGATTACCTTCTCCCTGAATCTCTACATTGTTTTCTATTACGCTGAGGGGCCCGCACTGATAAAAGTGATGGAAATTTTAAGCTCCATGTTCTCCTACTGTAGGGTTGAATAAGGCTACAGAGTTGAGTAATGTTTTGGGAGACTGGTCGGTAACCAAAGGTGCAAGGTGCTCTGAAAAAGACACTGAAACACAAGAGGCAGTACCCTGTGCACTATGACCTCCCTGTGGAGGGTCGGTTCCCTATGTAGATCAATACAATATGCCACATTTATTTAGAGATTTCCTATGAGGCCTATTAGGGATGTCCCAACTGTATATCAAGTGTTTGCCTCGTTCCCTGTCCAAATATGTAACCAGCAACAGAGTTCAGTTGTACGATAAATTTGGTATATCTGTAGAGTGTGTGCATAGTGTCAGTCTGCAAATGTTAAAGAGAGGTTTTGATTTCTAAATCACATGAGGTCCCCTGGTAATATGCGTAAAGGGCTATAGATGGTAATCTGATAATACCAGCTAAATGAAAGCAAAAGTCATCAAATCCCTGTTTCACTGATCATCATCTTTGTCCATCTCATCATTAATCTCCACCTCATCCTCTTCCCAGGATTGGTCCACAAGACCAGACAGGCTCCAAAATCCCTCCCTCTTTCTTCTCCCACCCCTGAACCTCATATGGTTTAGGCCTCCAGGTCGGTTCAGCTACTGTGATGAGTGAGTCATGGAAGGTGGGCAGGCGAGAAAAATCGATTCTCGACTTGCTGCTGAGGGTCTCGTCTTCTCCCCCCATCTTCTTGAGCACCTTGCTCCTGAACAGGTTGACTGATGTCTCACGTGCTTGACTGTACATCACGCATGTGAAGCATCACCATATGCTCTGGGAACTTGTGCATTTTTCAGAGCAAACTGCACACCCGAATGTCTGAGTATCAAGAGCAGGACAGCACTTTTTACAGTGTAGGCTGAGCTGCCTGTGATTCGCCTTTCTGCTCTCAGTGATTAGCTCCATTTGTCATAAGACAGTGAGAGAGAGACACGAATGAGGCTCTCACAAGTGTCCTAGATTAATGGATTATAGATGAATGGGCTTTTTTTCTCACTTTATTCTCTTATTCTACAGCTCAATCTTTCTCTCTCTATCACACACACACAGTCTTTACCTCTCACTCATTTTCAACAGCATGGAACTGGATTTGAGTGTGGTCTGTCCGCTCATGGCTGGCTGCTTCCAAACATATTGCATAAGGAAAGGTCACGGCCTCTACGTTGACCCCAAACAGTTGTCGGGCGGGGCGTCTCATGCCACAACTCTTTGCTGTTCTCACTCTTGTCTCTCTGTCACCACCCGACTCTCTAAAGCACTCGCACTGTCACCTTGTCTCTCTCTTTTTACTTTCCTTCCTTATACCTGGGAGACACCTGTCTGACAGAGGGAAATAATATTCAGTCCTTTCTGACACGTCCGTGCCCCTCCCATGTTTACCTAATATTACCTTTGTCTTTGGCTCAGTGTCCATTTAACCAGCCTTTTCTAACAGAAACGGTCATATAGAGGAGGGGAGAGTGGAAGATGAGCTCAGCTTCAAGCTTGCAGGAAAAGCAGACATGTTTGATTTAAATAATTTTCCCTGTCCACTAGGGCTATATCTAACAGTTACTTTTATTATTGATCCATCTACCAATTATTTTCTCCATTAATTGATTAGTTGTTTAGTATAAAATATCAGAAAATAGTGAAAAATACTTATTATTATTGCCTTGTGATTTTCCAATTTCCCAAGGTGACATCTTCAATTTCCTTTTAATCCTAAATCCTAAATCTAATCTGCTTCATCAGGACTGTGTGTGTGTGGTTTGATCATATTTGGTTGATGGTGCTGGCAACATAAGCAAACAACCCCACAACTGTCATCAGATTTTGATCCAAATATCGCTGAATCGTGATTAGTGCACAGATTTATCACCTTTTTCTAACTGAGCACAGACAAAAATCTCACATGTGAAATAACCAAAACTGTTCTAACTGATCTAAATTGAGTGTTTGGACTCCATCCCTCAGAGTAAGAAGCTGGTTGAGAAAACACGGTTTTCAGGGCCTTTTAAACCATTAATTAATGATCAAAATTGGCAGTTAGTTTATAACAATTGACTAATGAATTAATTGACTAATCGTTTCAGCACTCAATTTGATGCTGTTCTCTCTTTTAACACTTTCTCTCTACACTTTCTTTCCCACATACAGAAATTGAAAGAGCACCCTAAGGCTACATCCACATTACTACGTTTTTGTTTTAAAACGCATAACTTTTGCTACGTTTACACCTAGCGTCCACACTACTCCGGCGTTTTATAACCCCTAAAACGGAGACCTTTTAAAACGCTGCTGGCCCCGTTTTTGTTTGAAAACTTCGGGGTTGCATTTTAGTGAGGACGGGCGAAAACGGAGACGTTCTAAAACAATGACGCAGACACCCACGTTCGTCGGTCCAAGCACAGAAATCTCTGCTCTTACTTTCCACCATTGATGTTCTTCGTTTGTAGTATTTTCTGCAACTAAGCAACCAGCCAGCCAGAGTAGACGATCTGCTTCCTGTTTACACCGGCACGTGCATGCCCAGTACATGTGAATGGTCACGTGATATGCGTTTTCAGGCGTGTAGTATGGACGGAGATTGTTTCTGAAACGGTGATAAAACACTTTTGTGTGTACGGAGATCGTTTTTGATTTTCAAAAATGTAGTGATGTGGATGTAGCTTAATACACTTTAATGCACCACTTAAAAAATAAATAACTCTAACAGAAAGCTGGTCAGAGAGAGCATAGAGTAGACGCGTTGTTATTCTGATCCATCGTACTTTGTAGCCAACAGCCTCCATGGGTTGATACCAGAAAAGCAGTAATACAGCAGACATGGTTACAGAGGTGATGCTCAGGCATGAATGGAACCAGCAGAACAGTAAGACTGCTGCTGCATATCAAATGGCCGCAAAGGAATTCAATTATTCCTGTCAAATATAATTGTCTTCTTCCAATATGCTTCGGGGCCTGATGTCCACACTCAGGGACTCTGAGACATATTACACACACACACAATGTGTAAATGGTGTGCAGGTATCTCTCGTGTGTGTGTGTGTGTGTGTGTGTGTGTGTGTGTGTGTGTGTGTGTGTGTGAGGGGGTAGTGATTGCCATTCTCCAGCTTCAATAGGTCAACAGCGCTGAAGCTCCCACGGAGCGGAGAAATTGCTGTATTTAGCTGACAGGGCGATCGGAGAGATTGGCCATGGTGACAGACATATGGCAAGACAAACGTGTGGACATTGTTATTCTGCAGGGACGCGCAAGTCGTCCTCACAGGGACTGTTAACCATAGAAGAGTCTGTCTTTCTTTCTTTCTTTGATGCTTAATCATCATCATGTCAGGCCAAGAAAAAATATGAAACATGTTAAACAAAAAGTACGTTTTAATGCAACTTGGGTTTTATTTTCGTAGCTTTGGCCTTTGGTTGTATCAGTTATGGTAACATTTTACTTGCCAAAGTAATTGCTGAGAGCAAGTCCGAAACGGGCAAAAAAACAGGAGCAGTCAGACGATCAGTAAATTACAACCCAAGCTGTTTGTTGTAAACACACACACCACAGCTTTACAGCCTGACTTCCTGGTTAAATTATTAGCACGCGTTCACTTGTTTGACCTCCAAATGAAGTGTCAGCCTGCATGATTATTTGACCGCTCATGTTTGTCGCCCTACTGGACAAAAAAACAATGAGTAAAAACGACATTTCACCGTTTAATGTGTGTTTTTATCTAACTCTCCACCAGAAAGCGAATAAGCTCATTTCCCTCTAGCGTATTTGCCTTAAGATGTCTATGAAGATGATTATTTAAATAGACAGTAATTAGGTTTTAAATCCACAATCACGAGCGAAGCCTATATTCTGCATGAATGTTGTGAAGTTTTTCTTTTTTCTTGGCTCTGGTGTCCCATGTGGATCTGCTGGATAATAAATTTCAGCTAAGAAACAACCTCTAAAAGGCAGTAGAAGAGACAAACAGAACAGTAGTCTTCACATTTCATTTCTCTCACAGGACACTGAGGACTTTAAGAGAAGTATGCTTTGTAAGTGTGTCTGTATTTCTCTTCGGCTTTATTGGCGGTGTCCCTGCACAGTGGGGACTGAGAGAGGCAGAGATAATATCATTTTCATATTTCACACTGAGGTTTACAGTAAATTATCCTTTATGTCTTTCTCAGTCGTGTTTCTCTCTGGTGTTTCTGCTTCCTGTTAGAGGCACGTACACTAAGTGGAGCAGAGGAACATTAGGATGGAGTGCACGGTGAAATAATGTCCATCTATCCTCCCATGCATGCATCCAGCAGGGAGGGACTGAGCTCACAGTGGAGATTTATTTCAGATTGTGTTACATTATTTTCTTAGCCTTGCACCCAAAATAATAGCTCTCGGAAAGACTCTGGGGAAAATGTGTTGGAGGAGCCTTTGATCCTCTTAGACTAAGACAGATTTTTTTCTTTTGTGTTAGGTCAAGCAAGGAGGAATTTTTCTCGAACGCAAATATTTCACATTTAATTTGCTGAAAAAAAATGAGAAACTTCAGCATAGCTTGGTTTTGCTCTGTGGAGTGACATTGAGCTCTGAAATAATTAGACCATTAACCAATAAGTTAATTAACAGAAAATTAATCATCAGCAATTTTGATAATCAATCAAGTGATTAATGTCAAACATTTGCCGGTTCTAGCTTCTCAAATGTGTAGATTAGTTGCTTTTCTCTGTTTTTATATAATTATAAATTGAATATTTTGGGGTTTTGGACTGTTGGTCGGATAAAACAAGCAATTTGAAGACATTATCTTGGGCTCTTCATTATTTGCTGACATTTTATAGACTAAATGATTACTTGATTAATTGGAAAAATGAACACCATATTAATCAATAATGAAAATAATAATTAGTTGCAGTCCTAATGGCATGTTTACCACTGTAAAAGCACAATTCTGACAAGTTCAGACATAATGGTCATCTCCTTTATTTTGAAGTCTGCAGAGGTCGAGTTATTTAGAAGCTATTTTGGTGAACGAGATAATTATCTTTATTTGTGAACTCATGGCAGGTAATTTAACGTTACACATCAGGTAGCGTGCTTTGCATTAACTGCCTGCTGCGTACTTCCAACTCTGACACAAATTGCTTTAGTTACTGGTGTGCTCAATTGTGACATGATGAAATATTAACAGTAAGTCAATCTTGTCTCTTGTGTTGATTGTTGCTGGAAAGTGGACTGATTTAGACCACGTCAGTAGTGAATTAACACCCATGTCCTCCACAGTGAGTGCCATGTTTTCTAGTTCATTTGCTGTTTGAATTACAACTTTCCACAAGTGAATTATAGCGGTGGTGATTTACTGTTTTTACATTCAGTTTTGTAAATGTTGCAGCTTTTTGATCAGACATTATTTTCTCAGTCGAGCTGAGGTTTCCACTAAATGTATTCCTCTTATTGGTGTGATTTCTAAAAGTAAAACCTTTTGAAAATAATTGGCATTCGCATATTCTAGTGAAACAGCTATATTAATAGCTACTGGCTCTTGTAGGACCTTCACAATAAAAGAGAATTGGGCCAGGCTAATAAGAAAACAAGCAGGGGAGAGACAGAGGAGACAAATAACAGACAATGACAGTGAATGTGCAGCGAGTCTGATTAGACTTGTGTCACCGTGTGAATCCTGCAGCGCAGTGCTATGCCACGTGCCAGTGATCATTAATATGCGCTGTGGAGCTACGTGACAAAAGGCCATAGCCAAGGCAATTTCATTTCCTAAGCAGGGCCTCTGAGGAGTTCATTTCAAATGCCCTCCAACCACGACTCAGTCTGAATTGCGTTTGGAGGGAGCGCCGTGGAGCGCTGTGATGGAGAAAAAAAAACAACATTTCAGACTTGCCACCAGTTAAAAGGCAGAAATGACACAGCAACACCGAAAATATAAAATGTCATGAATACATGATTCCCCCTCCAGTGTGTAGTCAATCTCTGTTAACCACGGCTCAATCTTTCACTTCGATGGAGGAGATCGTCCCGCCTCTGGCATCGGCTAGAACAAGAGCTTCAGCATTAGCTCCACTTGTTGCATTTTCACTAAGCAGACACGCCGCTCACATGGTTAGTGAATGCTGCTGCTGATAGGGAATGAAATTAAGTTTCCTTTTCAGGAGCTGCTGAAAGAGATTTCATCGTTTAAAAACCCTTAGAATTAACTTTTGGGGGGTGTCTAGATTAAGATCTCCTTTCAAGGGATTCTCTGTCATTGTAGGAAATATGCTGTAATGTGTATGTCTGTATTTGGCTCAGAGGTAGCTGTTTAGCCTAGCTTAGCACAAACATCAGAAGCAGAGGAAAACGGCTAGACTGGCTCCGTCAAAGATGATTTTCAACAACTCCGAACCTGTTGTATTTACTCATTGTCTCTTCAAAATGGGCAAAAAAGGAAAACATTTTGGTTTTACGGAATAGTGCAACATTTAGGGAAATACGCTTTTTCACTTTTTCACTTTTAGATGAAAAGGTAAATACCACTCTCATATCTGACCTCAGCCGGTTAGCTTAGCTTTACTTAGCTTAGAATTAAGACTTAAAGGGGGGGAAACAGCCTGTCTCTGTTACTAATTGATTACTAATTGACAGGACGTAACAGGTCCTGGCCATTAAACGAGGATAAAACAAATGAGATATAGCATGTTAATTAGTGATCTTTAGAGGTGCTGATAAGTCAATTTTTTAAACTTCGGACAGAGCCAGGCTAGCTGTTTCCAGCTGTTACCAGTCTTAATGCTAAGCTAAGCTAACCAGCTGCTGGCTGTAGCTTCATATTTAACAGACAGAAATGAGAGGGGTATCGATCTTCTCATCAAATGTTTCACAAGAAAGCAAATAAGCATATTTCCCAAAATGTCAAACTATCGCTTTAACCAAACAATGATCTTTTCTTACCCTTAAATAATGTGTTTTAGTAGCATAATTACAAATAAAAACATTTTCCCAAAACATCAAACTATCCCTTTAATGAGCCGCTTACTGACCAAAAGCAGGTCTTTGCACACAGCTGCTCAGAAGTCTCTCATTGTGAAGTAGCTGGCTTTATTTCATTCAACTCTGAAAAAGACAGGTGATTTTTGGATGTATTGGTGACTGCTTGCTAAATAAAAAGATGAATGCACCATATTGAATACACCATATAAAAAAAGACAATTTAAAAGTTGTTTGGAGTTGTATTGTTGCTCTTGTTTTGGCAAAGGATAACTGTTTCCAGATTTCATTGAATTCATGTATATTGATCTTCTCAGCTAACTTCCAGTAAGAGAAGTGTTGGGGAATTCATTTTAGCCTCATTCAGATATTTAAAAGATTCGGCCTACTCGATATTCACTACATTTATCAGCAAGACAGCACTCAATAGGCTGCAGACCTGAGCCAATACCTAGTGTCCTCACTAGTTAGCTTTTGCTTTTGTACTCATCATTACACTGGGTCCAGGACAGATTGGTTATTTAAGTGTGGGGTGATGGTAGCGCTATGGGAAATGTCATCAAAGGTCACCAAAATCGACAGCTTTCTCTGTTGGGAGCGTTGTTGTCCACGACTAATTTCAAGCTAGTCGGACCATGTTTTCGTGATATAACGGTCATCATCTATAAGCCTAGTTTACGATACTTTCCCTCAGCACGTTTTAGCCCGTCCTGCTCTAAGCTGGACTTAAGTCAAAGCCAGCCCACTCTTGATTGTCCTCATGCAGGAACTGCAGAGGATAAACAGCTAAAGGACAGTGACTCTGAGGGTGAGAAGCTCCTACATTGTGCGCTGAGCTGGGTGCAGTTTGAAAAGGACTTAGTCGGTTCAGAGGGGAGCGGAACACAAAAGACACCCAGAGAGAGTGAGTCCGTGGAATCAATGGTATTTAATTAAATTGATATGGTGAGCGAACAATGCAATAGATCACTGGAGCTGCTCTTCCTGCTGCTGATAAGCCACCTTGCCTGCAACGCAGGTCAAGAGCAGCGGTTGACTTATGTGGTCTTAATCCATCACAAACACACACACACACACACACGCACAAACCCTGTCTCTGTGTTTGTGCAGATTTATGGCATTTTTGAGCTTAACACGTGGATTTTCAGGCACAAACACAGCCAAGAGAAGGGAGTAACAAAGGGCTAAACAGGAAAGAGATTTTTGGGAATTACATCCTTTGCCATCTCTCCAGCTTTGCCTGGTCACAGCACTCGATGGATGATAGGTAATCAGTGCTCTGTGATATGACATTGTTCAGTCACTTTAGAGCAACAGATGACAGACTTAATTTAAGTCCTGAGTAAATTGTCCTTTGTCCGTTCCCTCTTACCTTGAGATATTTTCTGGACTGTTAAATTAGTCCAGCCACGTTTTAAATATGTATTTTTGTGCAACCTGTCTATCCACTAGCCTTTAGCTTTCATGTTTTCCCATTCTGTCTAATATTAGTATGCAGCAGCAAAGAAAAAATGACTACCTGTCACACCGGTCAACCAGCAAAGGAAAAGCTATTTCTTTATTGTCTTTTATTCTGAAACATTTCTTTTTTCCTAAGAAGAAGATGGAGGGGGTTGAGGTGGGTGTATGGGTGTACTTTGCCTGCGTGAGTGCACCAGAGGAAAAAAGCAAACCAAAAGGCCTTTTTAGTAAAAGGTCAGAGTGGGCTTTTCTTGCTCCCAGTGGATCCGCCGTCTCACTCAGGAATAAAGAAAACAACAAACACTCTTGCTAGGGTGACTCACCAGGCTTTAAAACGAGATTAAATTCCTGTTTTCCCCTCCTTCCTCCCCTCCCTCTTCCCAGTAGGCAAGTAATGGTGCTATCTCCCTGCGGATCAGGGACATTGTCTTGAATGTCCCGAGGTGAGCCCATCATCTGTTGTGGGTAGAGGGAGCTATAGATACAGTATATGGGCAATATTTAACCACTGTGAGGAAACCCTGCTGTTTACCCTCACGTCTTCTCTAAAATGCATTCTTAAAAAGAGAGAAAGCACTGTGTTACTGTGATAGCAGCAGGGCAATCTTTTTATCTTTCTTCATTACTTCTAAGAGGGACCCATATGGGGAGGCTAAGTGGGGTGACGGCAGATACACTGAAAGGTAACCATGTAGGGGAGCCAATACACAAAACAACAAGTTATCATCTCAGCCCGTCCTTGCTTCGGATTTAAAACTGATGACCCCAGCCTCAGGACGGAGCGTCTTTGGAAGCCTGAAGCCTCCAAAGATCCCCTGCAGATTGCTTATTTCACGGCCCATGATGGTATGATTTCACCAAGGCCCTCAGGAGTGGAGGGCCCTAATGTTAAATGCAGCAGGCTCCTCCGTCCTCTGCTAATGCTGCCTCCATCCTTTCCCTTAACACAACCCAGAGACACGCTATTAATAGCTCCGACAGTTAATGCCGCCAGAATCAAAACCATTAGATCAAAAAATCATCACAAGAAATTCAAAGCTCTCACCTACTCACGCGTACTGGGCTCATGCATTTTTGGGGGAAAAGGAAGAAAGTAGCTCTGAAGTTATTCCGAGCCTGTCTATGCCTGCTCAGATAAAAAAGAAAAGAGTTTAGTGTGCAAGAGCAGGCGGTCAGTAAACATATCCTTAAAATGACATCTCTTAAATCAAGAAGCTGGCAAAAAAAAAGAGACGCAAAGATGGACTGCTGACAAAGAAGCACTGCAGGCATTGCAGCATATTTGTTTCTGTTCCTTTAAGTCACTCTAATGTTTCTGTTCTGTGGAGTGTAAAGGAAGCAGAGCAGAGAAGAAAATAACTCCATTACATTCATCTGTTTTCATTGAAATTTATGCTTTCATGTACATTTTATTCTGTAAATAAGACTTTTCCCTCCAAGAAAAAAGCCATCCTTTTTTACATGGTTAAAGGTCAGTGTTATTATAGCTGTTTGTCCCACCGTCCCCTTCACATCAGCCAGCCTCGCTATCGTTCCCTCATCAGCAACCGTTTCGAAACATAATTACTCTCTTGATTGTAATTGTTCTTTATGCTCTTTTAACCTCATTCAGACTCTTATTGGACAGCTCATCATGACAAATTGCAGCGTGAGGTGTTGAGAATCTGTCAAGAAACATCAGAGTCAGTGTGAAGCAATGCCAGTGGTCCATGATATGATTGCAGGCTGCTTTTCTTTAAAATCATTTTCTGATTAAAACAAGATAACTTGTAATTAGTAAGTGTAACAACAATTTAAATAAAATCCCTTAAAATGTTTTTTTTCAGCTTGGTTTTGTGACATTTACCGACCATCATCAGTTCAGATGACCGAATTGTATGTTGCAATATTACTATATTATCATATCATCACAATATATTTAGTTATTGCCAGGGCGGCAATGCTACTAAACATATCTTTGACAGTCATACTATGAGACTGCACCATTTTATAGAAATTTGAATCCACCTTAGCAAAGTAGCCGGAGTTTGTCTCTTCACAGCACTTGACAGGCGGTGTCATTTGCTGCAAAACTACTTTGTAACTGACATTTTCAGGGTGCCTTGTGAACACCAGAGGTCTCGGCACGTCTTTACATAATTTCTCAGTCTGCATGTCTAACAACCCGGGGTCACATTTTCAGTGACTCTCTGCATATCTCTTGTATTCGTTGCCTTGTGGTTGTGCATCTCAATTAATGTCTTGTAGTGCTTCTCACGCTCGCTTTGTAACGGCTGTATCTGATAGGGAATTAATGCTTTGTAAATTGGTTAATCAGCAGTTGTTGTATATATATGCGCTCTAACAATCTATTAATTAGACTAATTGTCTCGTACTCGAGCAATTGACATACATTATACAATAAAACCACCTTGAGTACCTGAGTTGTTCCATTCTAATAAATATGTTTTAATAAAGCAAAAGTGTGAATGTTCTGAATTCAGCTGTTGAAGAGTTAAATAAATTCAGCCAAAGTACTTCTTTCTGTAGGCTGCAATAGTCTTAATTATTATGCTTCATGGCTCAATCTCTTGGGTAGTTTTTCTCGAGTGACCCGTGCAGTACAGGTGTACTTTCGGAGCAGTGTGTGGATGGTTCAGGCGGACCGTAAATTAATTCATTTCCGCCCCTGCTCCTGCCTCTGAAGGAGGAATCGAACAGCAATGTAATCTAAGCATATGCTTCATTTTACCATTAACTGTAATTGGCTCCTAGTTTCATATTGAGCAGCTTGTGGTGACAAACATTCTTCCGCCGGGAGTAAAAGTAGACAGATGCTCTCGGTCTCTCTTTCTCCCTCTGCATCTGCCGATCTCTGCCGTCTGTGATCCCTTTCTCTCTCCCTCGCTCCCCCTTAAGTCTGGCTAAGCTAATCATTCTTTAGAGCATGGAGACAATAATGGAGCAGATTATAGACTGTGCTCGAACCAGTGATGATAATCAAGTCTAGGAGGCAAACCATTTGTCAGAATGTGAGATTTGGATTTGAATTTGAACTTGGCACAGAATTGACTGTTTTGTGTCAGATTGTGGATCTGATACAGTATGCCCTTTGCTGTGTGAAGGATGCATTAATATTGATTCTCTATTAATATTAATTGGAACAACTCAATTTTATGGCAGGCGGTGCATATTTATGTGAGAAGCAGCTTGTTTGTCTGAGTTACTATATTATTACAAAACACTCTTATTCTACAATGTTACTCCCACAACAACCCCGTCTAATAAAAATTATATTAGCGCACAACTAATCTGAAGTAGCAAATATGTTTTATAGAGACAAAATGCCACCAAGATAGTCTTTTTTTATCAACATAAGGAGGAAACTTGTATTTTGATTGTATCCGCAAACTGTTCGCTGTCAACATAATTAATTTGTCTTCCCTATAGATCCACACTTGAGCATAATTACTATTTTTATGGCTTTTGGTAACTCAAAGCACGTGGTTAAGGTTAGGAAAAGATTGTGGTCTTGGCTAAATCAGCTAACTTAAAGCACGATACAGAACAAATATATCAATATATTATCAAAACTATGATCTTTCCCTAAACTTAATGTTCAAAGTTTTGGGAAATGCACTTTCTCTTTCTTGCCAAGAGTGTGATGAAAAGATTGATAGCACTCTCATGTCAGTGCATTAATATGAAGCTAAATTCAGCAGCTGGCTAGCTTAGTTTAGCCGGGAGCAGTAACTTTCTGAAGTCTGTTTCCAGCCTTTATGCTAAGCTAAGCTAACCAGCTGCTGGCTGTAGCTTCTAATTTACAGTACAGGCATGAGAGTGGTATGAATCTTCTTATCTAACGCAAAAAAGCATATTGCCCAAAATGTCGAACTATTGCTTTAATCGGAGAGTTTCCCTATTGAGCAAAGTGTTTTTAGTTGCATGAACATAACTTAACACTTTGCCAGTGAACGTGATCCAGGCAGCAATTATGTTTTGTTCAACATGCATCTGGTAAAGCAAATATGTTGTATATAAATGTATTTGTACATAAATGTATAGGAGAAACACTGAAATGTCCATAAACGTACTGTACATACTTGTACATACACAAATTAACTAAATAAAGTTGATCACTTTAAATGGTGGCACTTTTATTCCCCTTCTTTCTCACTTTTTTCACACAAACACATTTATTTTCACAAACATGCCTCATTTGCATGCAGTTATGTTTTATTCTTCCAATTCCAGCTGTTAAGACTGTCACTGCCTTTGTGTGTGTGTGTGTGTGTGTGTGTGTGTCACCTTTTGAAGTTGCACGGTGACACAGAGAGTGTGGTTTGCAGATCAGACAATGAGCGTGATCACACTGTTTCAAGAAATAATAGAACAAAAACCCAGCCCCCCTCATGGAGCACAAACTCACTCGAGATCTCACTGACAGTTTTTGCTCCCCAGCTAAATGCTCGCACAATTGATGAGTCAGCCATGATACAGAAATAGGGCATTTTTTCACGTCTTCTTTTTTTTTTTTCTCTTTGTGTCACACATCTTGGATACATGCTCTGCACGTTGCAAGCGAGACACAAACTGAGCCCCCGTCATCACAATAGAGAATGGAGAGGCTTTATTAACCCCTAATATACATTTCACTGTGTAGATGCATTTAATCAGGCCAGCCTTGTTTTATAGCTTCAGCTTAATCAGGCCTCTACAATTCTCAGCTGTAAATAGAGTGTAATTTAGCTGGGATAACATGCCATTGTGTTGTGCAGATGGAGGCTCTGATGGAGAGAAGAATAATGGCTGTAGTCTGTACATGCTCATGTCTGCCTCCTTATACTTTGCTAGACTTAGCTGATGGTGGATTTGCAACTGGTGGGAGCTCCACTTCACTCCAGTTTTTTGAAGAAAGGATCCTCTCTGTGAAGAGGACAGAATATATCTCCGCTACGAGTAGGCAATCTGAATAAATATATAAATACTCTATCATGGTATGTGGGATTTTTATCTCGTAATATCATACACACTCTGCTGCCAGTTTATTAAGTACACCTACAGCAGCAGACTAATGCAGTCTAGTACAGCAGTCCAGCAATAAATCCTACCTTCATGAAGGTTATATATATTAGAGAGGTATTGATTCAACTGATCATTTTGTCGGATGCAGTTTGTGTTGCTGGTGAACTGTATTGCATTATACAGAGAGGCGTTTCTGTTATTTAGTCTACCATCACTGATATAAGTCCAAAAAATCGAAACACCTGTCTGTATAATGCAATAACATTTGACAGCACCACAAACTGCAGCCTCCAAAAATCAACGACTTTGAATGCAGTTTCTTGTCTGCATGCCATATAGGCTTTCTTTACATTAGTGTGATGTATGCAAAATTCATGAAACACAGATCTGAGTTGAGTTTAATGAGCTGTTATGGGAAACAGGTGCACAGTAATGCATGATATTGCGAGCGTAATGGTTGGGATGATGATGATGATGACAGAGCCTAAGAAAAGCAGATAAAAGCTCTTCTGAAAGTTCTTGCTTTAATTCTCAGAAAATTATGTTTCTGGCAATGTCCACTTTTAATTTTTTCCCTCTCTTTTTTGCTTTCTAATTTCTTTATTTTTCTTCTCCTTTCTGTATCACTCAGTTATTCTAACAAAATTATCAAAGGGGAAAAAATACACAGTCATTACTTCAGCCATCAATCAAGGACAGATAGAACTAATTGCATTACGGGGTCAGATGCACGATTTTCCACAGAGAGTGGAATCATTTTTGATTTTCCATTAGGGTCACCTTTCCCACATCACCTAGCTGATATTGATGAGACTGTGGCATCAAATATCAGCTGAGGGGGAGAGAGAAAGAGCGAGAGGGTCCCAAGGGGGAGACGCCTAAATACGTCAATTTTCTAATGTGCCTGTGTTAAAGTTTGAAAGTGCATGAATTATACATTTTCTATAAAATATAGATGGAGATTTACATTATAGCTTTTAGACAAAAGGAGCATAAATGATGCACCACTGTAATTGGCATATGTAATGACGATTCAGATGTCTGTCTTTCTTTTTCACTCTCTTGCACTCTTTCTTTATGGCAGTTCTCTCTGTGTCTCTTTCTCCCTATACGCCCACATTGCCCTTCTTCCCTTTCATCTTACAACCTGTCATCTGTGCCATCCCTAATTACAGCAGTTAATTACACAGTATTTCCAGAGACCAAATGGATTTGATCTGCACTGACCTCGCATTATTTGCGTCAAAAGACACGAGGGGAAAATCTGTTTTCTGCGCTGCCCGCTGCAGTTTTTCTGCCTTTTCTCTGCCTCAGAGATTCATCTGTTTCTTGTGCATTTGAACGTATAAACGTGACATTGCTCACAGCGCTGTGAACAGACACTTACATATACATACATAATGCAGCCAGGGTACAAATATAGCCATAACTATTTGCCATATTCACTCGCAGTCGAGCGTAATGCAGGCTGACATGATTTACTGCTATCTACATGCATCAGAGGGGATCACGTGAGGCTGGAACATCAACATACACAATCAGCTCTGTATACAGAATATATACATCAACATCTCTCTGTGCAGAACCCCCATAAGAAAGACTAACACATTATCAGATGACAAAACAGACACATCTTCTTTTACTGTGTGTGTGTGTGTGTGTGTGTGTGTGTGTGTGTGTGTGTGTGTGTGTGTGTGTGTGTGTGTGGTTTTCTCATACCACCATCACAGGTGTGTGCCGCAGTGGTCAGCATCCAGTGGAGACTCTGCTATCAGTCATATCAGAACTTCAGTTACCTCGCAACAGGAGACAGAGGCCTATTGATTTGTGGGTAATCCTAATGTATGGGTTCGACTGGCTCCCTTTTGGTATAACTCTCTCACTCACACTCACACACACATTCATGTAGGCAAACACGTGTACACCATACAGCGACTGAGTCATTTATAGAACAGATATCAGACAGGTTACAGTGTTGCTGCCATGTTTCCTTTCTGTCTCATGAAACAAGATACAAGATTGTCTGCACATGACGCCACAACAGAGTAGACCAGCGACGGCGCCGACATCGACTGCTGCTGAAACATTGAGAGGTTTCAGCTGCAGAAGATTTTCAATGGAAACGTGCGAGATTCATGTTTTGTTTAACATGATAAGTTCACAATTTAAAACACATTAGTATCTGTAATATAACTGTAAATTGTAGGCTTCAAAGATCATGACTGACATATGAACGGGTGTCATTTT